>JALIGW010000017.1:6635863-6780863 GCA_023053685.1 Diadophis punctatus similis
AAATATTCCTGTTTCTGTTCAAACATAATTATTTTCTCTTGTTCCTTTCAGAGTTGGTAAGACAAAAGCATGTCTGCTTTAGTACCAATATTTATTGCTAGCAAAATTGTTGTTCTTCAAAGTTTCACATTTCAGTTAAATCCAGTTGATTATGAATCAGTTAAATCTTTTGTTCCACATCAAAGACTGGGCTCTGTTTATGTTTTAATTCTAGTTGCTTCAATTTATCAGTATTCCTTTGGTCTTCATAGGGCTTTCTTTCTCTTTCATGCCAAAGAAATGAACAGTCCTCTCATAAATGTTTTGCTTGAACCCCATACTTTGGCTAAGGCAGCATCAGGAGCTCAGGTGATACTGATGTGGGCCAGATTACCATTGTTCAAAACAATGATGATGACCAATGGAATCAAAGCTAGGAATTCTGAAGTCCTGTTAATTTCAATAGTAGACAAGCACGTCAGGCGCAGGTTCCTAATTTTTTACTACCACTCTGTGGGCGTGGCTTATTTTGTGGGTGTGGCTTGCTGACCATGTGACCGGGTAGGCGTGGCTTGCCAGCCATGTGACCGGGTGGGTGTGGCTTCTCGGACTGCTGAAGGGAGGGGAACTGAGATAGGTCCTGCTGCCCATTCCCCCTCCCCTCAGCAGCTCGAGAAGCCTCAAACGTGCGAAAATGCCTGGGATCATCACCGCGCGTTCATGGCTTCTCGGACTGCTGAAGGGAGGGGAATGGAGATAGCTCCTGCCGCCCGTTCTTTCAGCGTCTCATGCTCTCCCTCAGCCATCCTCCCCTGCTTGGACTCACTGTGGGGTAGGAAGGCAGAGCATGCGCAGTGCCGGAAGCTCGGCTTCTGGGCATGCGCAGAAGAAATTTTTTTAAAAAAATGTAAACATTTTTTTTAAAAAAAAAATGGCGGCGCCCAGGCACCGGCAACCGACCGCACCGGTACTGTGACGTCACCAGCGGGCCGCTACCGGTGCTATAGAGTGGACCGCACCGGTAGGAACCCACCACTGAAGCACGTACTAAAAACTTCCAATGAATTGACGTTTTAGCTGGGTTAGATTGAATGTGCAAAAATAGTGATAAGGTAAACAGATTCATTTTATTATGTTCTAGAATTTATTTTCTTGGTATTGTAAATTTCAATATGTCACCTTTCAGGAGAGTGGTAGACATCCATATGTGAATGTAAGTATGAAGAAGTGAGGGGGAACAAAAAGAAATATGATCATCAAGGCATCTTTTCTTTGGGTTTTGATTGCCAGTACATCACTTTTATAGCTGCCCATAAATCCTAGTCCGAAAAGAAGCTGAATAATGTTTTATCTGCTCCAGTCTATTGATGTACAGCTTAAAAAATAGGCAGAGTTGATGTAAATACAAGATGATGAATACATGCCACTCACGTTTGTGCTGGCACCGTCCAAAACACTAAACAGGATATCTATTTCTATTCAATGCTAGACTTGTTCCCACCCCATTTGCTTCTTTATAAGAGCTTCAGGTATGTAGTCTTCCTGGCCAAACCAGATGATGATGATCCAACTGGCTGAGAAGAGATGCTGCCTTAGTTGAACTGGTTTTGAAATGGACAATCAATGTATTTGAAATTTGGAATTTGAAAATGGTTGATGAGAACGAAGCTATTCCATTTGCTTGTGGAATTTCACTTCCCCAGAAATTCTGTCTAACCAATGTGTCAATTCTTTGTTGTCTGCTTATAGAAACTCTGTCTATCCACTGGAGATACCAGGTTTTCCACAGTTTTGTAGGCTTAATAGCCTACAAAATAGATATTGAATGTATATGAATTTCAGCAATTATATTTTTGTTGAAGGCAACGGATGAGCTCTAGGAGAACTCTAAAGTGACTGATTTGATTCCACTCACTAATAAAAATCAACTATTGTAAGCTTACCTCTTCACATGGCCTTGCTGGACATTAATTGCAGTACCAAATATTGGGACCTTGGGGTTCTCTAGTATATTGATTGAAAAATGATAGTTTATTCTTCTAGGCCAGGGGTGTCATAACTCAAGGGTTTGGTCAGATCTGACCTGCAGCACTGTCCTGGTCTACCCAATGCGAAGAGGAAAGATCAAGCCAATGTAGCTTCAGCCTGGTCTACCCAGCTTGAAGAGGAAAGATCAGACCAGCATAGCTTCGGCCCAGTCTACCCAATGCGAAGAGGAAAAATGCCAGCAGTTTGGGGAGTGGTGTCAAGCTGGCCACACCCACCCAGTTAGCCACACCCACCCAGTCAGCCATGCCCGGCCAGCCCCCCTGAAGTCAACCACAGCCCTGATGCAGCCCTCAATGACATTGAGTTTGACACTCCTGTTATAGGCAAACATAAGAACACAGCAAATGATAGAATAGAATAGAATAGAATAGAATAGAATAGAATAGAATAGAATAGAATAGAATAGAATAGAATAGAATAGAATAGAATAGAATAGAATAGAATAGAATAGAATAGAATAGAATAGAATAGAATTAGATTTATTATTAGAGTTGGAAGGGACTTTGTAGGTCATCTAGTCCAACCCCCTGCTCAAGCAGGAGTTCCTACACCATTTTAGACAGATGGCAGTCCAGTCTCCCCTTGAAGATCGCAAGTGTTGGGGCTCTCACAACCTCCACTGGCAAGCTGTTCCACTGGTTGATCGCTCTCACCATCAGAAAGTTTCTCCTCATTTCCAGGTTGAATCTCTCCTTGGTCAGCTTCCATCCATTATTCCTAGTTTGGCTCTCTGGTACCATAGAGAACAACCTGACCCCCTCCTCTCTGTGGCATCCCCTCAAGAATAGAATAGAATAGAACAGAACAGAACAGAACAGAACAGAACAGAACAGAACAGAACAGAACAGAACAGAACAGAATAGAATAGAATAGAATAGAATTCTTTATTGGCCAAGTGTGATTGGACACAGAAGGAATTTGTCTTTGGTGCATATGCTCTCAGTGTACATAAAAGAAAAGATACATTTGTCAAGAATCATGAAGTACAACACTTAATGATTGTTATAGGATACAAATAAGCAATCAGGAAACAATAAATATTAATATAAATTGTAAGGATACAATCAACAAGTTACAGTCATACAGTCATAAGTGGGTGTGTCATAAGTGAAATTGCAGTCCATTCAGAGATGATTTCAACACTGTTAACACAGAATTGCCTTAGGAAATAGTAACACAAACGTCACTGGGCATGTGTTGATGGTTTGTTGCATATAAATAATGTTAAGCTTGGCATATGTAAAATACAATTTGAGTTGTATCATGGATTCATCTCTTATCTTATTATAAGAATAGCATTTTGTGATAACTGCAACCAAAGGGAAAAAAAATAGTAAGTCAATGATTAAAAAGCCTTGGCACAGAGATTACTTGAGAAGAAAATTGAAGCACTTACTCCCAAAGAGCAAGAAAGAAGCTGAGGACATGACAAATAGACTTTATCAGAAGTGCATTGAGGGAGAGAGAGACACAGTTTCTAGGACCTCATCTGGAAACATGGATCTTAGAAGAATTGGTAAAGTGATGGACATTACCAGAAATTTGAATGGCACCTGAGGAAGCCAATAAGGGTATCTGGAGAAACACTAATTAGAAAACTAAGATTTGGCCCTGTTCTCTTAGAGCTTTGTTTTGACTTTCTACATATATTAATACAATTTTGGGAAGAAAAATTTTAGTTATTCATAATATGCTGTTAAAACAACGAATTTGTCATCTCATAAAGACCTTTAGCTCCACTGGATCAGGGGAATACAAGAAAATTTTATATAATTGGAAAGAAAAGTATTCTTTAATATTAAGGAATGGATCCAAAATATGAGTTCATTATCCATTTTTTAAAAATCTATGTGTTTTAAAAATGAGAAAATAATACATATATTGCTAGATTTAATAAGCTTGATGTTTAATTTATAATTATTATATGAATTTTTCTGTTGATTATGTTTTGTTTATTTTAATTACTATAATATAGTTGCTGCTGCTGCTGCTGCTGTTGTTGTTGTTATTATTACTACTACTACTACTACTACTACTACTACTACTACTTGTTATTATTGTTATGGATGTTCACTCCAGTAAATTCTGAGTGGCTCACAAAATCTAAAAAAGCATTAAAATATATATCTAAAAAAGAACATTAAAAATATAAAACAACATAGCCAGCCAGGCCTAAAACAGCCATAACAATAACAAATAAAACATGCCAGTTATCCCACAGATGGTGGTATTCACTTACCTCCCCTACCGGTTTGCAAATGTGAGCGCGCACATGAAGCCTTCTGCGCATGCGCACAGTGTCAAAAATGCCATGTGCTTATGTCTGGGCGGGTAGGCAGGGCCTCTTGCAGTCAGCGCTACCGGTTCGCCCAAAACCGGCTGAATACCACCATTGCCACAGATACATTAATGCAAAACCTAGGACCAGAATCATGTCTTAAGGACTTTCTGGGACTCCAGGAGATTGTCATCCTATATATATATATATATAGGATATATATATATCCTATATATATATATATATATATATAGGATGACAATCTCCTGGAGTCCCAGAAAGCCCTTTATATATATATTTATATATATATATATATATCACATACAAAACATACAAACAATATATTTTCTCTGAACAGAGTATCGCTCGAGTCAAAATTTTTGTGTATGGGGATGTTTTGTTATAACATCCCCATACACAATTTTTTTTGTATTTCCTATTTCTGCCATAATATTCTTTCTCTATGTTTTTAAATTCTATTTACCTGCTTCTTCTTTTCTAACATTTAAACAATATTACCATTTGCCCTTACCCCAAAACTTTCTTATTCCCTTATCTAGTTAACACCCTTTAAAAGCAGTCCTTTCCATCTTAATTCCTAATTTCTCATTTGTTATAATACAATAAAATTCCATTTACTTCTCAATGCCTTTTCCATTTAACTTCATATATAATAAGTTTCTTTAAACTTAATTTTTACTTCTCCTTTTTCACCTACTCAGCATCGTCTTATAATACACTCATCCCAATATTGCTCCCCTATATATATATATATATATATATATATATATATATATATATATATATATATATATATATATATAGATAGATAGATAGATAGATAGATAGATAGATAGATAGATAGATAGATAGATAGATAGATAGATAGATAGATAGATAGATAGATAGATAGATATAGATATAGATATAGATATAGATATAGATATAGATATAGATATAGATATAGATATAGATATAGATATAGATATAGATATAGATATAGATATATATATCAAACATTTCCCCCCTTTCCATTTCATATCATCTTCTTATTCCAATATTACAGTTACACATGTTAATCATAATACAATTCACTTTATCATAATTCCCATTCTTCTTTCCTTTAATTATACCATTAAACATTTTTCTTTAATTCAAATGCTCCACTTCTTAAAATTTTATTCTCATTCCAAGTTCTTTGAATAACTTTTTTCTTTAATATATATTGGCCAGTCATTCACCCGATGTCAATACTCCACTCAATTCACCGCTCCTGCACAAATCTTATTCCGGTTGCCCCAGCTTGTGATGGCCACAATGGCCATCGCCCCCCCTGTCGGTTCAAAGAGCTTTATCTCCGACCTCTGAGGGTTTTGCCTACCCCTCTTGGTTTTCCGAGATGCCTCTCCTTCTTCTCTGTCCCTACAGGACAGATCCAGTCCGAAGACACCCCCCCGACAGCGACCTGTCAGCCTGGAATTTCGCTGGGCTCATCAAAGCCAGCTATTTCCAGACTGTATTGCTGCGACGCTTCCGGTTTCTCCTGGAGATTGTCATCCTTATCTCTGTAGGGATGCTGTTCTAGAAAGCGAGGCCACCACACAGAAGGCAAGCTTTCTCGGTCTTGCAAACTGTTATTGTTGCTGTTGTTGTTTCTTTACTGTATTACCTTCAATGGTGGGTTTCTGCCAGTTTGGACCGGTTCTTTAGAACTGGTAGCGGAAATTTGGTGCTACTCACTGAACTGGCAACGATGACTGGCAGTCCACGCTCCCGAACCTGTCCTCCGGTCGCTGCGGCTTGCAAAAAAACCCTCCACGCATGCACAAAGGCTTCTGCACATGTGCAGAGGGTCATTTCCGGGTGTTTTGCATGACGTGACGCGATGCGAACCGGTAGGGAAGATAAGTGGAACCCGCCCCTGATTACCTTCTCTTGAAACTGACAGATATACTGTAGATTTCCATAGGAACAAGAATCCAGCAATATTAGAACTCCTGCTTGCATAGACATCCCTGTCTATATGGCTGCATACATGGATATCAAAGAGAAGGGCTCTGTGACCTGTACAAAAGAGAGCACAGCTATTCATTGCCAGGCTTTGCACTTGGCACCAAGTCAGATGTGCCTGGTTCTGTTCTTGGATGGAGATTATGCAATGCTTTCTGAAGCTTTCTGTGTGAATCATCATTGTTGGAGATTGTATCTTGCATTTCTATAGCTGAAGGGCAGCAGGTTATTTGTCACGTAAGTTATAAGATGCACAGCAGTCTGACTGACCTGTTTATCTAATTGGATAATCAATATTACCTACATGTATGCAATATGTTTCATGGGCTGGACATTGAGTGCAATAAAGATTTTTTGCCTTTGGTCTGGGTAGAAATACTCATCAGGGTGGTATGAAATTATTTTTTGGTTTCTTTTCTCTTTTGCATTAGTTTGGAAGTCCACCTATGGTATAGCAACTGTCAAGAGAACTTTTTTATTCCATTAATCCAATCTTAACAGCCTGTCAAACTTCTTACAACAGTATTTATCTGACAGAGCTGATTCTGAGAATAAACTATAATTACTCAAATTATTGTGGCCATTTGGCTCTTCGTGTCTTCATTTTTATAGACCATTGTTGTGTGGCTAAAGGCAATGATTGAAGGGAATTATATTAATCAGGATTCATTGTACAAGTTCTGCTCTCCCTCATCCTCTAGCATCTGCTTTTCCCATACTGTCTTCAGTATGTATGGGTGACAAAAAAAATATAATTGGAACATCACAGCCAAGTGGCGGAGATTAAACATCTTAAGTTGTTGCCGTGTGCAAAATAGGAAATGGGAGCATAGGTGTGTACACTGTCTTGAGTTGACAAAAAAAATAAAGGCAGGAGAAATAGAAATAAATAAATAAAAAGTTGTAGATACTGAGATATAACCAGCTTATGAAACTAGATAAATCAAAATTTGATCTGAATTATTCTCTCATCTTTTTTTGTTGTTGGTTGATTAGTTCTGTTTGGTTTTCACATTAAACTAATCTAGCAGCATTGCTCTAGAGCAGGGGTATCAAACTCAAGGCCCGTGGGCCGGATCCGGCACGTGGGTTGCTTAGATCTGTCTCACGGGGCCACCCTGGAAACAGCAAAGGACCAGCCCACGATGCCTCTGCCAGTAAAAACGGAGCTCGGGAGGGCTGTAGGCGGCCCTCCGTTTTCACTGGCAGAGGGTTACAGGCAGCCCAAAATGGAGCTCAGGAGCCCATTTTCAGCGACATGAATGATGTTGAGCTGGTGACATCCACCCTGGCCACGCCCATCCCAGCCCCCTCAAGGTCAAACACAACCCTGATGCGGCCCTCAATGAAATCGAGTTTGACACCCCTGCTCCAGAGCAGCTTCCCCCAATGGCAACCAAGTATATTGGAATTGAATTCCTAGCTAACATGATCACCAGGTTCCTTAAGAAAAAAAATGTACTTGGAGAACTAATTTAACATCATGCTGCCCAATGTGCTTTTTGTGACAGGAATATGCCCACCAACACTTCCCTAAGCACTATCTGTTCCATCTGATTTAAAGAGGGAGATGGAGAGAGAGAGAGAGAGAGAGAGAGAGAGAGAGAGAGAGAGAGAGAGAGAGAGAGAGAGAGAGAGAGAGAGAGAGAGAGAGAGAGAGAGAGAGAGAGAGAGAGAGAGAGAGAGAGAGAGAGATTTCTATAATTAAAAAAAACTGGAATGAAATGAGAAGCTGGCATGCTGCAAAGCAAAACATCAGCCAACAGCATTAGCTACATTTTCCAGAATCTCCCTCAGGATCGACCCTAGGTATTTAAAACAACAACAACAACAATAATAATTGATAGCTTCTTTAGTCCTTTGCTTTAAAAGGCAAAAGGTATACTCGGAGTCTCTCCGTAAGGGAGATGGATGGTTTTTAAGTCTGATAATAAACAAACAAACAAACAAACAAACAAACAAACATCCAAAAAACGGACAAAGAAAAGCAGAGAGGATAATAGGGAATTTCAGAGTATAAAGGCTTGCAGGAGATCTTAGGGATCCATCTCATCAGGATGCCTTCTGGATAATGAATATTTTTTGATGCACCTCCTTCACCTTGGCCAGAATTTTGTGAGAAATCTCTCAATACACTTCCCAAATCTCTCTACTTCAGCTAAGTGAGCCATCATCAAACTTACCCACTGTTCCCATTCTTCTATCTCTCTAAAGCAGTGGTTCTCAACCTTCCTAATGCCATGCCCCATGCCCCGCCCTGTGCCCCCACCACAACCCACCACGCCCCCCCGCCCCCCGCCGTGCCTCCCGCCATGCCGCTACCATTTGGGTTCTTTTACCCTCTGCGCATGCGCAAAGCATTCTGCACATGCGCAGAGGGTAAAAGAACCCAAATGGCAGCATCCAGGCAAAGTCTCCCGACCCCTGTGAAAGGGTGGTTCGACCCCCAAAGGGGTTGTGACCCCCAGGTTGAGAACCGCTGCTCTAAAGCAATAGGAAAGGAATACATCACAGAGGTGATGCCCAAACATCACTTCGACTGTTAACAAATGTCGACTGAAATCAGGCTCTCAACTAATACCCAATTGCAGGCCTAATACTTTCCTAGGTCAGTTGGCAGCTTTGGGATTTCCTTACTTACTGCATCCTTGTTTAGTGGCACCATCACACCAAGCCTTTTCAAGAAATTTGCAGACCTTGGTTTCTGCAGAGATTGTGTCTGTAATTATGGATTGCATGTTCTTTGATGAAAGTGGTCACTCTACAGTCATCACTGGGATGGTAATGAAGTGCAAAGGTATGGACATAATTCGTTTTTAGTGAGCTTGATGTTTTGCTTCCTTGAAGACATTCTGGTTTTTCAATGATAAATCTCATCATTGTAATACAGGGGTGTCAAACTCGATTTCATTGAGGGCCGCATCAGAGTTGTGTTTGACCTAAGGGGGCTGGGGTGGGCGTGGCCAGAGTGGGCATGGCCAACTCGACATCACTGGTGTCAGGGGCACCTATGGTGGCCCGAGCATTCTGCCAGCGAAAACGGGCTCCCGAGCTCCATTTTTGCTGACAGAGACACTGTGAGCCAGTCCTTCGCTGTTTCCAGGGTGGTCCCACAGGCCAGATCTAAGCTTCCCGTGGGCCGGGGCCTTGAGTTTGACACCCCTGTTGTTAATACTAATAATGATGAAACTACAAATAAATAATTTATTTAAAGATAACTGATGTAATAGTGTCCAAATCTGTTATGACAAGAGCGGGAAAATAAATTGGCACCTCCCATGTTAGACTGTGGCATGTAAGTAAGAATATAAAAAATTTAGGAGAACTGCAATTCTAAATCATATTAAAGTAAACATAAATTCAAAGTTTCCCTCCTGCCTAGCTATAGATGGCTAACTGAATAGCCTAAATCAGTGTTTCCCAATCTTGGCAACTTGAAGATGTCTGGACTTCAACTCCCAGAATTCCCCAGCCAGCGAATGCTGGGAGTTGAAGTCCAGACATCTTCAAGTTGCCAAGGTTGGGAAACACTGGCCTAAATGAATAACTTCAGGAAGATGAAATGCTGCTTCTGAAAACACTCAGAAAACAATTTCTTGCTACCTTGATGGAATGTGTGAGTATACTGAAAAGCATCATTTCAACACACATGACCAAATATAAATCATGGCAACTCATCAGTAGTGGGTTCTAAAACCCTTTGCTACCGGTTCGTGTGCGCGCTGCTTCTGCGCATGCGCAGAAGCATCCTGGGCGGGTGGGCGGAGCCTCCCGCCACCGGCGCTACCGGTTCTTAGAACCAGTCCAAACCGGGAGCAACCCACCACTGCAATTCGTGCTTTCTCTATACACTCTGCTCTGCCTTGATTTCAGGTATTAGAATGGAATTAAATTATTTTTAAAATAATGCTGTTAACAGTTGTCAGGAAGAAGACATTCCAGATGAGCTATGTGTGGTAATATCTTTCCTGAAGTGCAGATGGATATTAAGGCATGAGCACCTAGCTGTAATTTATCTTTGAAAGCTTAATTTTAGTCTAATCGGTAGCCAAAGTTACCACACCGTTATTATTGTGGAAAAAGATGGAGATGAGAATGCTATGTCTCTTCAGCTTGAGCTCTTGGAGGAAAATCAGGTCATACATTTAGTGAATAATATTTATAATATGAAATTTATATTATATTATCAGCAGCAGTGAAATCCTCTGAAGTCTGCTACCAGTTCTGTGAGTCTGCTACTAAGCGCGCGCCCACGCAGCGCTAAAAAAGGAATATTTTTAAGCCTTCCTAGTCTGTAAAGGTAAGTAGAACAGCGAGGGGGGGAATCCGTTGTGCCACGCGATTTAGATCAGCTAGAAAGCAGGAAATCCGACGATTCTAGGTAATATAAATCGCGCATCACAGCTGATCGTTGCCCAGCTGATTGTTGGAATTTCACCCCGATTATCATATTATAATTTTTGTTATGTTATCTGTAAACATAAGCATAATAGGCAATAATTCATAAGTTCTGGAGTCTGGTTGCTAGTAGTCGTTTCCTCTCCCAGAATGGTTCCAGCAAATTGTTATATCAAGATATTTTAGAAGGGAAAATGCTAGCGGAGAGCTAAAATGGAAACCATTGACTTTAAACACGCCTCCCACAAGCCCATGTTAAAAATATTTTTTAAAAAAATCCAATTGCCAGTGTTTCTAGCTACTTAGGTTGCTGAGAAAATTGGCCTCTGGAGAGCCCACCTTCAGCTCAACAGCTGGCAATCAGATGTTAAATTGCAGTAGATTAGTGTATTATTAAATGCCAGATCATCAAGTTTTGCAAAGTTCAGACTAGCTCCTGTGAATATGTGCAAACATCTATTACCTCCCAAGACCGATAGTCACATACTTGGTCTACTCACCCTTCCCTGCTTGACTGAAATATCAACTGCCACCATTTAATGTTATGTTTTAATAATTATTCCAATATTTGGGATTTTTAGAGTCTTTGGCATATTTATCCTCATATTGCTAATTTGCTACCCTTTAACTTGAATACCCCTTCCTCTTTTGGGATTTAGTTTATTTTTTAACACTAAATATTAGATCTATAGAATATTGATAGTGTTGTATTATTTATTTCTGCCTGTTTAAATTCATGGTGCTTGTGGGGATAGTTCTTGCTGTGTTTTGTTTGTCTGCATTATCTTTTTCTGGTCATAACTTCATTGGCACAAGAGCAAAATTTCACCCATGCATCAAAACAAAACAAGAGCTGTAGGTTTTATAGGGCATGGAAACCAACATATTCAGCTGTGTATCTTGTGTTTGTTTACAACTTAGCCTCTAACCTTCTTTTACTTGTTCTTCCATCTCCCTGAGGACTGGGCAATGCTCACAGAAATCAGAGATCAGGTTATCTCACTGTCCCAGAGTGCATCAGCAGTTCCTAGAAAGTCTTTTACAGTGAATGATGTATCTGTCCATATATTTGGGATGCTCTGGAGTAGAGTTTCTCAACCTCAGCATCTTTAAGATGTGTGGACCAACTCCCTGAATTCCCCAGCCAGCATGCAATGTAAATCAGAGTGATGTGAATCTATTCACCTCCTGAGATTATTGGTGAAATGTCAATGAAATCCAAATATACCATAAGAAGCCAATGATAATAAAGATCCCTATATTGCTTAGGTACAGATAATTGGGGATTTGATTTAAATAGAAATAGAAATAACTGAGGGAACATTTTTTTAAAAAACCAGAATTTGTAGAAATTAGAAGGCATTAAGAAGACGCAAATCTTTGTTTCCAAGGAACTAAACTTCAAAAATTTCCAATATTTTTTCCCTGTGGGAAATTATGGAAGCGTGAAATAAGTCCCTTATTCCTTTGTTTTTTACTCTGTGGCCACAAGAGGTGTTGGGGTGATAGATCATGCTGATTACTACAGGCCAACAAACTCGCAAAAAAATAAATGGTCAAAGAGATGGCTGTGCTGCCACTCAGGAGAGAATTCAGTCTATTTTCCAGAACCCGTTAATAAAAAAAACCCTCACCCTTTCTTCTGTGAAACAAAGCATCTTGTAGGCTATAGATTTTGAATGACACCATAAATGAAGCAGTTAGCCAACAGCTAGAAGTATATTTGCCCAAAGCTACTTTCTGTTTGTTTGTTTGTTTTATTCCCCCAGTTCAACTCGGAGGCAAATTTCACTTCACTTTATTATATAATGGACAAGCATCTTTCTTGCCTTGGGCTAAGCCTGTTAATTGCTGCCTTCCCTCTGCTCTCCGTTATCCAAGATTTCAAGAAGAGATCTTTCTTCATAGGCAGATTTCTCAGTTTTGCTTCCCATTCTTGTTCCAAGCCCACAGACCAGCAGTGAAATCTACTTACCTTCCCTACTGGTTCGGAAGGCTTTGCACATGCGCAGAGGGTTAAAAAAAGAAAATGGCAGTGTCCGGGTGGGTGGGTGGAGCCTCGCGCTGCCACTGCTACCGGTTCTCCAAGCCACCAGCAGCCGCCGCTACCGGTACGCCCGAACCAGACCGAACCGGTAGCATTTCACCCCTGCCACAGATGTTGCTTAACCTCAACAAATGCCCTTTCCACCAGGCAATGTTTAATTGTAAATTCATTTACATTTTACATCATAAACCCCAGAAATGTCATGCCTAAAAGAAACACAAGAGGCCCCCTGTGCATGTGTGCCAAATAATATTTATTATACCTGATTAGATACTGTGTTTTATCACACTGATTTTATTCCATGACTCATAAATATAAAAGTGGGAGGAAACAAAGGGGTTCCCAAGAGAAATCTGAGACTTTAAACAAAAGGACTCAACAGATACAGCAGATGCTTCCTTGTGAAATTCTAGAGTTTGTATGATTGCTTGTACACATATTTGTTCCGGAAATCACCTTCACTCTCCAGAAAATGATGCCGAATTGTTTAAATGACGTCTCTGCATGATCCCAAGCAAGTCTGAAATCAGGAGAGAACAATCCCCATGAGACCCACTGATCTTCTCCTTCTGTGTCCCCCCTTATAAAATAATTTTGACCATCTGATCAGGGAGCCATCTGATCCAAGGATCCTCCAGCATCAGAATTTGCTGCTTGCTCATCTGACCAGGAATCCACTTGAGGTATCCTGCCAACGATTTTCTCCCGACCTGGAAGCCAATCTTCAGCTCCATGAAGTCAAACATCTTTCAGCAGCAGTAGTTCCATGGAAGTTCCATGGGAGTGTTAGCTTAACAAATAAGGTGGTGTGGCTATCTGGGGGAACCACTGCTCTTATGCTGCTTTCTCCTATGTAACAAGAGCTACCATATTTTTCGGAGTATAAGACACACCTTTTTCCCCTCTAAAAAAGGCTAAAAATTTGGGTGCATCTTATACTCCAAATGTAGCTTTTTCGAAGCTTTTTTCCCCAGCCCTAACGAGGTGCTAACGATCTTCCCGGCTCTTTCCAGCTTGTTTTCATTGCTATTCCCTCCGAAAAAGGTTTTTTCAGCCCTAACGAGGTGCTAACGATCTTCCCGGCTTGCAGGATTTTTTCATTCCTACTCCCTCCGAAGAAGTTTTTTTCCAGCCCTAAGTCTTTGCAGGCTTGTTTTCGTTGCTATTGCCTCCGAAAAAGGTTTTTTTCAGCCCTAACCAGGGGATAAAATAATGTGCTGAAGCTGACCAGACTAAGGACACTAGCCAGATGAATACCTGGTAGGTAGATTTCCCCCCCTATTTTCCTGCCCCAAAACTAAGGTGCGTCTTATACTCCGAAAAATACGGTATATTTCTGTAATCTGAAAAGTCAGCACCAACTTTTCATTTATCCTAATAGTCTCAAGGGATGGGAAAGAAGTATGGGAGGAAAAAAATGTGTTCCAATGACCTTGACACAATACCTTCCCCACCTCTCCCCCTTTCTCCCATGGCTGGAAGCAGCAGGTTTAATATTTCTTCATTCCCAACCAACTTCTACTGGCTGCTAACTAATCACAGGGGCATTGAGGGCCAGCGCATCTATTACAATTTCTAGAATATTATTATCAGTTTCCTAGCAACCACTGTTAACAGGTGTAAAGCTTTGTTGTGTCAGAGACTTAAAAACTCACAGGGAAGTGTTCCTGTAATCTGCTTAAATTGGAGAAGGTAACTATTGTATTCTGCCATCCATAATATTTTAACCTTCACCCTGTGGTATGTAGTGTAATGAAGAATCTGCAAAGAGGCATCTGCCATTGTATAAAGACACAAAACAGATGAGATGAAAATAGTCATCATTAAACAGAAAAAACAGGTAAGCCATTAGTTTTTCATGCTAAAATCAATTATGCGTAAGTTATGGGCGTATTGCTGGTAGGGGAAGTGAATTAGGTATAGTTAGTGCCAAACTCAGACATTCTCAGCAAACATTTCTCATAGAATATTTCTCTTATCTCTTTGAAAAAGGAAGTCATCAAGTAATGTCTCTAGATACTTTTGCTCTGATTCTTTCCACAATTTTTTTCTTATAGAAACAGGGTTGTCTACAGGAGTAGGATGTGTGGCATCAAAAAAGTGAAGAAAATTCCACATAATTGAAGCCTTGTTCTTTTTTTATGTCTTCTGTGCCTGTTCCTGATGCCTGGGTGGGGATCAAAGAGTCATTGCTGCCATGTTCAAGTTTTTTTATGACTCCACCACTACCGCCCCCCCCAAAAGGGTACCCCAGATCTCCCCCAAGCTGCAGAAAACCCTGCATTAACAGAAATCCTCTTGCCTCCATTGCAGAGAAAGAGGGTCTGGATTCCCCTAGCCTGGCCCCATTGCAATTAGGGTGTTGGCAAAAGGAAGATGTGCGATATTGGCAAACTCTTTCCAATGCCCCACTCCTTTCTTCTAGCTTTTGCAAGGATGACAAGGCCAGGCACCTTGAGGACTTTGCAGCTCTCTCTAGAGCCCTAAAGTTCAAGAGGGCAGAGGAGTGGAGCCAAGACTTCTCTCCAATGGAAAATCTGAGTCATAATCTCCAATCCCCAAAGAGCAATCACCTTTAAAAAAAAAACAAATTAATTTTATCTTACATTGGAATAAATCAGCTCTCTTCTTCAACATTACTGACATTCAGAGTGATGAGGTCCCCAAACTTGGCAACTTTAAGACTTGTGGACTTCAACTCCCAGAGTTGCAAAGTTTGAAGACCTCTGAGCTACATCTTTGTAGCATCACTCAGTCATTGTTGAAGTAATATAAAGCCAGCCTGCATTACTATTGTTTTGGCACAATAATGGTTGCAAGACACTATAGACTCTAGTGCAGAAATGATCATTATGGAACCCTGAAACCTGACGCGGCTTTCCAACTGGCTTAGGATCGTCATGGGAAAATGCCTTTAGGTCGATCTTCATTATGATCCAACAGGGTGCTTGCTATCCACTCATGACCCATCCAGGTGAGGCAGGGCAGGAGAATGATAAACCTCAGCTCAATATTTATTTGCTTGTTTCTTTCCATGCTAATGTCAACTCACAAAGCATCCCTGGCCTGCTCTCGAGTTGGAATAGGCAAGGGGGATGGGAAAATGAACTTTGCAGCTGCAGCGAGGGAGCACTTCAGTCAAAACAAAAGCACATTCCAGCCATCTCTCTGTCAAGGCCATCTCCACGGTTACCCACAGTGGCCAGAGGGGAGTGATCTCTACAACCCGCAAAATTGCTTTGTTGGAGAATGTGACTGATGACACACCTTGCCTTGGGGGGAGTGGGGAAATAGGGTCAGAGCAGAGACATAAATTAAGTGAGGTCAGAGTTGGCTTCACTTGGAATGTGCCAACATGAAGCTCCTAATAAATAACTGGATTTCTTTTGAAGCTTGGCTCGAGGCTCATGATTTAATTAGGCATCGGTTGGAACCCTGACAGCTATGTTCAGAAAGTCACCTTTCTGGTTTCAGAATGTTACAGTGGTTAGTAACATGGTGGAGGGATTGACAATGAAATCTCTGATCGTTTCAACTACAGGATTGAATAAAGGATTTTAAATCCATTCATCTTCAATAAATGCTTTGAAAACACATTCATCTAAACAATTTCATTTTGCAAACTCAAATTTTGACAATCGGGACACCTCCGGGATGTTACATTTTCAAAATGTTAAGAGGTTATTTTCATGTACTTAAATATATATTTGGAATCACAAATAATGATTCTCCCCCTTTTAATGTTGTTTGTGTATCAGTGCAAAATAATCAATTTTTTTTAATGGAAGGAATTTAGAATTGAGGAGGAAAAATTACAGTTCCAGAGATGGTACTACATTTCAACCAATCAAAAATACATTGATGCTGAAATGAATAATGTTTCTTTAGTAAATACTAATTTGTTATCATGATGGAATTGAAATAGAAATTTGGTATTTTGGAGATGAGAAAGAGAACTATAGAATATCACATACTTAGCAACTGGATTGTGTAATATCTAAAACAATTCTTTAGCTGTTATGGTCTGTGACATAATAACTGGGGATGGAGAAAATCTAGCAGGAAACCAGAAAAGAAACCTACTTTAAATTAAAACTGTATGTTCACACCTTTAGTATCTATCATAGTAATATAGCGTCACATCCAGTTGTTGAGTTCAGAGTGAGAAGATGCAACCCCAATGCAGTCATGAAGCACAATAGAAGGTCTAGGACAGTGGTTCCCAACCTTCCTAATACCGCGACCCACGCTCCGCCCCCGCGCCCCCACCGTGACCCACCCTGCCACTGCCATTTGGGTTCTTTTACCCTCTGCGCATGCGCAAGGCGTGCTGCGCATGCGCAGACGGTAAAATAACCCAAATGGTGGCAGCGGGGTGGAGCGCGGTGGGGGCGCGGGTTGTGGGGCGTGATATGGCCAGGCTTGTGGCAGTGGGGGGGGAGCTGAGGATGCCGGGGTGACCCCTTGGAACTGGTCATTCGACCCCCAAAGGGGTCCCGACCCCCAGGTTGGGAACCGCTGGCGTATGCGGATTGTGGAGCGCAAATGCGATAATGCATCGGAACAAGTGCCCGACCGCTCTCAGGTTTATACATGCCGAGTACTATTTTCGAGCGCGGCGGATTCCGCATGCGTGAAACGCCGTGACTCAGGACTCAGCCTTCGGCGCGGGCGGCAGTCCTGCCTCGTGCCTCCTTTTCACCCCGTTCCCACACTCAAAGCACTCTGCTGTTTCGCTAGCAAGAAAGAGCATATGCCACATGAACCAAATGCGTTACTGTACTGTATTTTTTTATTATTACCAACAAAAAAAAGGCATCCACTAAAATTTAGTGGATGCCTTTTTTACCCCTAAAGAATAGCGTTTTTACCCCCCTGGGGGTAATTGCCCCCAGGTTGGGAACCGCTGGTCTAGGACCAGTCATGACAGCTAGTATTAACCATACTAGTTAAAAAGTTGGGTTGGCATTAGGAAAACCAAGGTTCAAATCCACCCTCAACCATGGAAACACCTCGGGTAGTTTTGTATCACATTTCTTCTTCCCTGCTTTATTGTGCAGAAGGTAAGGGAGCGGGAGCACTCTGTGCTCTGCTTTGAGATTTCAAATGTAAAGTATTATATATGATATCTAACTGCATCTTTGAATGGGATGTATTAATGATTAATCCTATATACAAATATATTCCTTATATATAATTCTTTGTTTGACTTTGAGAAAGGCAAAGCATCGCTATTTACTGTACATGAGATAATTCTAGAAACCTTCTAAAAACAAAGATGAACCAAAATTTCAGGGGGAAAAATGCCTCTAAAGACAGAGGTGGGATTCACATAATTTCACTACCGGTTCGCCCATGTAAGCCCGCGCGCGTACATGCTCGCTTCAGTCGTGCATGCGCCTTCTGCGCATGCACACGGCCTTCCATGCATGCACTTGCTCGTGCATGCAGCTTGCACGCCTATGTGCGGCTTGAAAACGTGGCTAAATAGGACGGCATAGTGCCGTGGCCGGTGGGCAGGCCCACCCCACCTGCAGGTCGCTACTACCAGTTCGCCCGAACCGGTCTGAAACATCTGAGTACCACCTCTGTCTAAAGACCAGTTCTTCCTTCTGATCTTGAAGCCCTACTAATTCTGTGCCAGCATCCATTAGCAACACTTGAACAGCTGGACTGATTAAACATGAAGCTGTTGAGTTTTTATTTTATTTTTTTCCTTGATGTGAGATTGCAGCAATTCAACTCAGCATCGAAATAAATTGCTGGTGAGGAGAACCAATTTCTCCCTAGGAAGGAGAACAGTGGAAGGGGAGGATGTCCACAGAATCCTTAGGAAGCAAACAAAAAGATTTTTTTTTCCTGGAGATGGTTCAGCCTAGGAATGGAAGGAAGATAATTTTTCATTTGAATATTGTGGGGGCAGAGAGAAATGGAAATAAAACCCAGACATGGACTGCCCTGGAAGGACATCATGATGGAATGATGACTGTCACAAAGAGATGGATCAAGATTGATGTTTTAGAGAAGAGCTTGACGTTTTATTGCTTCCCCACCCCCGATTTTTATCCTTGGGGGAGGAAGAGTGAAGGCCCTTCTCCAAGATCTTGGCTCTAGATAAAGTCACCCATGGGACCAAAAACTGGAATTGAAAGCGAGAGTCTCAAAGAGCTTGCTTGGCCAGGAGAGCTCCCAATCAACCAATGATGGGCACCCCAAGACCACTGAGGGTGCAAGATAGAAGTGCTATACACATAATCCCTTTAGACAGCAAGTTTTTTTTTAAAGCACTCAGTAATACTCTACTTAGTCAATATTTAATAAAATGAAACAAAATCAGTGAGGTGCAGTAATCGCCTGATTGCCTGATTATGTGCCATCAAGTCAGTGTCAGTTTTTAGAGATTACATAGAAAGACCTTCTCCACAGGATGATCTTTTCCCCAATCTAGTGCTTAAGGTTTTCTAATGGAGCATCCTTTCCTACTGTAACTGAGTCCATGCATCTTGCTGTTGCATCATCTTCTTCTATTTCCTCTCACCATTCCCAGCATTACAGACTTTTCAAGGGAGTGGGTTTTCACATAGTGTGAAATTTGTCCAAAGTAGTTTAATTTTTGCCTAGTCTTTTCAGTGAGAACTGTGGATTATTTTTTCTACCATGCATTTATTTTCTTGCCTATCCATGGTAGCCCCAGGAGTCTTCATTGACACTAGTTCAAAACCATCAATAATCTTGTTATCCTGCTCCTTCAGAATCTAACATTCGATTCCATGCAGCAGTATATCTCAATGTTAGTAACTTTTAAGATGTATGGACTTCAATTCTCAGAATTCCCCAGCCAGAGTATCCAGGAGTACACTAGAAAGATGACACCCAAAGATGAACTGCAGAGAGAATGGCTGAGGCAACAGCAGAAATGTGAAGAAGATCAAACAGAGGAAGTGACATACAAGGCGGTGTATGGGCCAGATCCTCTTAGATGGGAGATTCCACAGAAAGTCGTAGAGAATAAGAAGGCAGTGGTAGAAAAGGACCATAATGTCAGTGTAGGAGAAATTTTGAGCTGGGATAGCCATAACAAGAAGTCAGCCAATGGGAACTGTTTGGTGACTAAGAAACAGAATCTGTTGTGAGCCATGTGAGGCAGCTCGGAGCCTGGGCGTGGCTTAGCTTAACTGTTCTGTGTATATAAGCTTGCTTCTAGTTCTGGTCCTTGCTTCTACTTCTACCTCTTGTCCTTGTACTTGCTAGCACGTTGAAAGAGCTGCATGGGTATTGTATACATGCATCATGTTTTATATTATTGTATATAAAGAAGTTTCTTCTATAAATGAATCCTGCTGAATTATTTATTTGTGTGCTGGTTGGATTGCTGCAAACTCTAACAAAGAAGACAATGGGTATAATAGATGTAGCAGTACTAAGTGACAGGAACATCAGGAAAGAGTATGAGAAGCTGGAGAATTACCAGGGCCTGAAGGAAGAAGTGGAGGATGTGGAAAGTAAAGGCCAAAGTGGTTCCAATGGCACGCAGGGCCACAACTCCTAGACAGGTGGAGTGGCTGAAACAGATACCAGGAACAACTTCAGAGCTCTCTGTCCTGAAGAGTGCATGGCTAGTAATAACTAGGCTACTGTGCCAAACTCTTAAACTCCCAGATCTCTTGTAGAGTACCTGAGATTGACGAAGATAGATACCATCCATAGTGGTTAGAAGTGAACCTTTTATGTATCTATTCCCTTCTACAAAATGTCAGACTCCCAACCAGACTTTTGTTAACAAATATACTGAGATAAAATACATGTGAGCAACTTTAAATTTTGAGCAACACTTCACATGATTAAACCTGGCATATTATGATCAATTAGTAGTGCAACATATGTCAATATTTTTTTATGTCATATGCAAAATGGTGAAATGCCAAACACACCAGTGAGTGATCAATACAAAAACACAGTTAAACGTTGAAAATAATGTGCTGAAAGCTTCTCTTAACTGGGTAAAAAAAAACCCTCTCAGATCCTTCATCACCTACAAAATGAAGTGACTTAATGTAACAGAATGTTAAAGACACAAATGTGAAATGTTAGTGCATTCGTGGCATTAAAGTAGTGGGAAAATAAGGATTTGATCTCAGCAGCCTCCTCAACTAGGCAAGCTGTGCAATGAACAGAATAACAATTTCAGGGTATTTCTCTCCCTCTGAATTCACTCATGATTTGAATGGGGTGGATCTTCTTCTTAGCTGAACCTTTCCTGACGGCTGCATAGATTTCCTCTGGCTTCTCTTTCTTAATCAAAGGTTTCTTTTCGGGAGCCTTCATCCGCCACATCACCACAGGATGTCGTGGGCCAGCAGGACTCTGAATTCGGATAATCTTTGTGGAGGCAATGTAGGACATTTTCACTGTCTGCACCACAGCATTCATCAGGTTTTTGGCAGCTTGAATCAGCGAAGTCACACTGTCTAACTGTAAACAGAAACACAACTATTATAATCTCAGAAACGCCTGTTGTTTCCTCCAGTACACTTGAATGCGCAGAACATAAATTTGGTCGTGTCAAAAATAACATGCAATGCTGGATAACAGAGATAATTTTGGGGGGGGGGGTTCACTTTTATGAAGTCCAGCTTAGAGTTTCTGAAAGTCTTGCTAACAGGTCAACCTAAACACAATAACATAATCACCGTATTTTTCGGAGTATAAGATGCACCGGAGTATAAGACGCACCTTAGTTTTGGGGGAGGAAAATAGGGGAAAAATCTATTTACCAGGTATTTATTTGGCTAGCATCCTTAGTCTGTTCAGCTTCAGCACATTATTTTATCACCTGGTTAGGGCTGAAAAAAAATCTTCTTTGCAGGGAGTAGCAATAAAAACAAGCCTGCAAAGACTTAGGGCGGGAAAAAAACTTCGGAGGAAGTAACAATGAAAAAATCCTGCAAGCCGGGAAGATCGTTAGCATCTCGTTAGGGCTGAAAAAACCTTTTTTGGAGGGAGTAGCAATGAAAACAAGCCTGCAAGCCGGGAAGAGCCGGGAAGATTGTTAGCACCTCGTTAGGGATGAAAAAACCTTTTTCGGAGGGAGTAGCAATGAAAACAAGTCTGCAAGCCGGGAAGAGCTGGGAAGATAGTTAGCACATTGATAGGGCTGGAAAAAAAAGCTCCAAAAAAGCTACATTCAGAGTATAAGACGCACCCAAATTTTCAGCCTCTTTTAGGAGGGGAAAAGGTGTGCGTTATACTCCGAAAAATACGGTAAGAGCTGCAAACTAAGTCACCAAATTTTTGTAGAAACCTGAACTGGATTATACTTTTGTTTAGAAATAAAATTTCACATGTTGAAATCCCAGATTTTTGCAATTCCAAAAATCTGTAATTTTGGCAAGACATCCGAAGAAAACAGTATTGCTCAGATAGCTGTCAGTCACCTACCTGAAGAAGACAGAAAACTTGAAAGAATTGGAGATAATAATTGGATCCATGCTTTTTAAAAAAAATCTGAATGCTTGAGAAAATGTTTAAGTGTACTACTTTCAGTTTCTGCGGTGGGGAAAAAATGCAACTATCCAAAAGACATCGGGAATATTGATATCTATCAGTTCAATTCATGGACTGGAAATAGTTCAGCTTCAAGACAGAACTTGGTGATGCAGTGAGTTATTACAAATAGTTCTTGACTTATAACCACTCATTTAGTGATTGTTCAAAGTTACAGCAGCACTGAAAAAGTGACTTATGACCAGTCTTCCCCTTTATGACCATCACAGCATCCCCACAGTCACGTGATCATGCCATTTTCCAATATTTTACTTAAAATACTCAAGGTAACATGCATTTATTTTTGTATAAGGGTTTCGCTTATTAGTGATGATAAGATTCCACTTTGATTGTTCAATGTGAAACAGGATGCTTGAGTAGATGGGCTTTTGATCTGATCCACTTTAATTCTTCTCATGTGTTTGTGCTTAATACATTTTATTATATGCAAGAGAGAGGGAATTCTGGAAGTGTTCTTAGTATACAAGGTATCAGTGTAAAAGGAATAGTATGATTTGTAAGATAGACTGCATTACATTTGAATTGTATCATATTTCATTTTGTGTATAGCCCTCTAGGTGAATGTTAAATTCTTTAGCATTGCTTTCCTTGTACATCTACAGCTTAAGCTTCCTGTGCTGTTATTTTACATTGGAAAATTGGAAAAAGGATAAATATATTGAAATGTGTACCGGTGACTTGAATGAATAATTTTCCAGCTTCTAAGAGTCTCTGTGCTCATATTTAATTACAGGGCTGACAATTTCAATTTAGAAATGCTTTTCTACTTCAAATTCTTTTAAATAATGCCATATGCTTGGATTTCTATTTTCCCAATCTTCACATGTGCGCATGTGCACGTACACACATCAAAAATAGACCTGATTATTCTGATCATCTTCTGAAGTTTGATGGGGAAAAAAGAGATACAATGTGCAGCTCGACATATATATACCGGTATACATATATATATGTGTTCTTTGTGGGTCGTAGCTGGGGCAGAACATTATGATCCAGAACAAGTCAACAGGCCCAGGACTCACTGCAGGTAAGGTTGACTCCAAAGCAGCTAGAGCAGATACTCCCAAATATGTCTAGTCATAATATTATTATGGGGGTTTAGACTCCAGATTTGAAACACGCCTCATGTTCCCATGCCTATATTTCTTATACTTATTTCAGCATACTTATTCAGCACTCCAGAAGCCTTGCCAAGCCTTCTTCCTGGTTAGGGCTTAGACCGGACAGGAACATGGGAGGGCAGCAGCAAAACCACATCCCTCATAGATTTGGTTCTTGCCACAATACCATTTATTAATATAGGTACTCCCTGACTTAAAGCTAGTTGATTAGCAACCATTCAATGTTACGATGGGCCTTCTCAAAAGTACTTAAAACCTAGTTTCGAAGTTCTGACAGCCAGCTCCTGTTCATGGTCACATGACTGCAGGTCAGGTGCTTGGCAACTGGCCCACATTTGCAATAATTTGCAGTGTCCATGGTCATGTGATCATGGTCATGGTCAAAAACTGGAAGTAAACCAGCATTTACTTCCGGGTTTTGCCAAAAATGCTCCATAGCAAACCATGTGTTCACTTTACAACTCCACATTTGCTTTGCAACCATGACGTTTGCTTAATGACTGCTGCAAGAAAGGTCTTAAAATTGGGTCAGTCACTTTATGACTGTCATTAACTTAACAACCATAAAGAGCAGGGTCCGTTATGCTCGTAAGTCAGTGACTACCTGTAGTAAGGCAAATTTGCATTGCATTGTTTTTTATGTTCTTGTTGTGAAAAAAGAAAGAAAAATACAAATCCCCCAAATATTATTCTATATATATTTGACCTTCGAAATAAGTCATTGAGTCTTGACTACATGAAATAATATTAATCAGTGTTTCCACGGTGTTACTACAGTGCCAATTTATAAAAGAAAATAATTACATATCTCTAGCCATCACTATAAGTAAATCTTATATTTCTAGCCCTTGAATAGCAGTGGTGGGTTGCTCCCAGTTCAGACCGGTTCTTAGAACCGGTAGCGCCAGTGGTGGGAGGCTCTGCCCACCCACCCGGGACGCTTCTGCGCATATGCAGAAGCGTTGCACGCGCACACGTGTGAACCGGTAGTAAAGGATTTTAGAACCCACTACTGTTGACTAGTCTTCCTTTTCTGTGAACCTAAAAGCCATAACATAGCCTTATTTTTTTAAATCTCAAAGACAGTCCGACATTTCAGTATGCAATTTAATTACATTTTCAATCTTTAAACCACAATGATCTTCCTAATACCATTAAAACAATTTTGTGAAAGCAGTCCAGGATGGGATACAAATGCTCTGTCCTACACATTGGCAAAAAGAATCCAAACACAAAATATAAACTTGGAGGACATGACCTTGTAGACGACCCTCACTCTGTTAAAGACCTTATATCTACTCATAGTACTCATATCTAATGACCTAAGTGCCAGAGCCCATTGTAACAACATTGCCAAAAAGGCACTAAGAGTTGTCAACCTAATCTTGTGTAGCTTCTTCTCTGGCAATATTACTCTGCTAACCAGAGCATACAAAACATTTGCCAGACCAATCCTTGAATACAGCTCACCTGTGTGGAACCCGCACTACATATCGGACATAAATACAATTGAAAGAGTCCAGAAATACTTCACAAGAAGAGTCCTCCATTCTTCTACTCGCAACAGAATTCCTTATTCCACCAGACTTGAAATTTTAGGCTTAGATAACTTAGAGCTACGTCGCCTTCGATCTGATCTAAATGTAGTTCATAAAATCAGCTGCCACAATGTCCTACCTGTCAATGAATACTTCAGCTTCAACCACAACAATACAAGAGCACACAATAGATTCAAACTCAATGTAAACCGCTCGAAACTCGACTGCAGAAAATACGACTTCAGCAACAGAGTAATCAGTGCCTGGAATGCACTACCTGACTCTGTGGTTTCTTTCCCAAACCCCAAAAACTTTAACCTTAGACTGTCTACAGTTGATCTCACCCCATTCCTAAGAGGTCTGTAAGGGGCGTGCATAAGCGTACCATCGTGCCTACCGTCCCTGTCCTTCTGTCCTATTGTCTAATTTTTACCTATACATACTTTGCTTTTGTTTATGTTTATATCATACCTGTTATCTTGTACATGTGTTGACAAAATAAAGAAATAAAAATAAATAAATAAAATATTAATTTTAAAAAGACTGTATTGCAAGGTAGCTGTTCCCTCATCTATGCAGGCAGTCCTTGTTTAGTGAGGCAACTTAGTCCCTCAGTCCCAAAACAGTCTCAACTCATTGAGATTGGCAAGTCCAGTCCCTAAGTGAAGAGGTCATTAAGTGAAAACACAATGGTGCTTACAACCTTACTTCAGCTCTCCTTTGCTTCACTGACCAGCAGAGGTCATGAATGTGAGGATTGGTTCCTTTTTCATCACCACTGTAACTGTCATGAAATAAGAAAGTTGCTAAATGAGTAGTGCAATGCACTTGCAATATCCTGACATTGGCAAGCAATGGCAGCAATAGCAATAGAACTTAGACTTATGTACCGCTTCACAGTGCTTTACAGTCCTCTCTAAGTGGTTTACAGAGTCAGCATATTGCCCCCAACTATTTGGGTCCTCATTTTAACCACCTTGGAAGGATGGAAGGCTGAGTCAACCTTGAGCCTGGTGGGATTTGAACTGCCAAATTGCAGGCAGCCGGCAGTCAGCAGAAGTAGTCTGCAGTATTGCACTCTAATCACTGTGCCACCGAGGCCCTTACTTTTTTAAAAAATAAAAAATAAATAAAAAAGCAATCCCTTTTAAACATTCTGTGAGGAATGTGACAGACAAGGATAAGAATATTTTGTTGAACAAAATTGATCTTAGGGTCTTAGGAGAAACACACAATATTTTTAAAACCTCTCCCATTGATTAACAGGTTTAATATATAACCAAATCCTCACTCAGCTAATAGCATTCTTTAGCACCCATTTGCTCCATCACTGAGGACAATACAAGCCATACAATACAATACAATACAAGCCATGCCTTGGGATGCTTCCTGCCCCCCCCCCTTTGGTTCTAGTGGATGAAAGCCAAAGGACAAACCTTCTTCTCACCAATTGTGGAATGGACCCCTATGGTCTAGTGCAGGGGTAGGGAACGTTGGCTCTTCTATGACTCGTGGACCTCAACTCCCAGAATTTCTGAGCCACTCATGCTAGCTTAGGAATTCTGGGAGTTGAAGTCCACGAGTCATAGAAGAGCCAACGTTCCCTACCCCTGGTCTAGTGGGTGGCAAGGAAGTTCACTTCCAGAACTAACACTAGAAACTCACATTACAAAACCTTTAAATTCTCCTACAGCCATGAGATTTTCCTTCTGGGATCCGGCATTATTGAAAATACCGTTCAGAACTTTTGTGCCATAATCATAGCTGTTATAAGTGGAGAGAGATGATAATTATTCAGTCGTCTCTCTTTGTGGGGATGCCACAAAGAAGAGGGGGTCAACCTCAGTGGTGGGTTCCTACCAGTGCGGTACACTCTATAGCACCAGTAGCGGCCTGCTGGTGACATCACAGTACCAGTGCAATCGGTTGCCGGTGCCTGGACGCCACCATTTTTTTGAAAATTTTTATTTATTTTTTATTTTAAATTTTCTTCTGCGCATGCCCAGAAGCTGAGCTTCCGGCACTGCTCATGCGCTGCCTTCCTACCCCATAGTGAGTCCAAGCAGGGGAGGATGGCTGAGGGAGTGCGTGAGACGCTGAAAGAATGGGTGGCAAGAGCTATTTCCGTTCCCCTCCCTTCAGCAGTCCGAGAAGCCATGAATGCGCGGTGATGATCCTAGGCATTTTCGCACGTTTGAGGCTTCTTGAGCTGCTGAGGGGAGGGGGACTGGGCGGCAGGACCTATCTCAGTTCCTCTCCCTTCAGCAGTCTGAGCCACGCCCACCCGGTCACATGGCTGGCAAGCCACACCCACAAAATAAGCCACGCCCACAGAGTGGTAGTAAAAAAATTAGGAACCCGCCCTGGTCAACCTATGTTACAAAGCACCTGAAGGCAGGACAAGAAGCAATGGGTGGAAACTAATCAAGGAGAGAGGCAACCTAGAACTAAGGAGAAATTTCCTGACAGTTAGAATAATTAATCAGTGGAACAACTTGTCTCCAAAAGTTATAAATGCTCCAACACTGGAAATTTTAAAGAAGATGTTGGATAATCATTTGTCTGAAATGGTATAGGGCTTCCTGCCTGAGCAGGGGGCTGGACTAGATGATCTCCAGGGTCCTTTCCAACTCTGTTATTCTGTATTCTATATTCCCCAATTCTCCACTTTCAATACATATAAATATCATTTCTTTTTGATGAAAAATCTTTTGTGACGGCTTCTGGTTTGTAACCCCCATTACTGCAGATCAACACAGTTGCTATTTTAAGTTCCCTTTAATTACTCGTTGTTGGCCTCTCTTTATGACTTCTTAAATATTAGTTATTATATTTAATACCAGTTTTAATATTCCCCTTTCTTTTTTACTTTGAAGAATTTTGTTTAGAACATATTGCATTTCTTTTCATTAAAAAATAAATGCATAGCTTGAAAAACATTCATTATAATTCTAATATAATAAAGAACAAAAGCAGTATAACAATGAAAAATCATAAAACCAACAATTTAAATATTAAAAGGACAGTCAGGAAGGCAACTAATAAAATCAGGCAAAAGCTAATAAATATATTTTCAGTTTCAGATGCTCCATTTTGTTTACAAGTTGAGCATCACTACATAAAATACCCACATTTACCACAGCTTGATAAATTTTGCTTAGAAACTACTAGAAAGGTATTGTGACTTTTGACTCTTCTTCCCCTTAAAAAAAATCTGAATACAAAATTAGATGGTGTTTTTGCCAGTTAGGCTTCCCGTGGAAATTAAAATAGAATAGAATCATAGGGCTGGAAGGAACCTTGAGATCTTCTAGTCCAACTTCTTGCCCATGGTAGAAAACCTTATTCCATTCTGGACAAATGGCACCCACAACTCCAGGAAGCAAACTATTCCATTGATTAGTTATTCTCTCTGTCAGGAAATTTCTCCTTAGTTCCAGGTTGGATCTCTCTTGTTTTTACTCTTTGCTTCTGGTCCTACCTTCAGGAGTTTTGGAGAATAAGTCAACCCTCTCCTCTCTGTGGCAGCCCCTCATGTACAGAAAGACAGCTGTCATATCATCCCTAATTCTTTTCTTCGTTAGGCTAGTTCCCTAAATCATTCCTCACATGAGTTATCCTGCACATACAGTATGGTCACAACCACAATTTGTTCCATAACTTTGGTGGCAATCTGATTTGGTCATGACCCGAACCTAATTTTGGAAATTTGGCACTTACAAAAAAAAAAATGGTGTAAAAGGGGAAATTGGCTGCGAAAAAAAAATTGTGAATTTTTGGTCGGAACCTGATTTGGTTGTTGTCAGAAGCGTTTGTGACCAGAGGTTCTGTATTAGTTGAATTCTAGTTGCTCTATAGCCCATCTCTTAAGTCATTCGTTAGGCATTTCCATTGTTCAATGGGCCTTGCTCTACTACAGTGATGGCAAACCTTTTTCCCCTTGAGTGCCGAAAGTGCATGCGCGCATGCTATGGCGCATGCGTGAGTGCCCACACCCATAATTCAATGCCTGGGGAGGGCGAAAACGGCCTCCCCCGCTCCCCCGGAGGCCCTCTGGAGGCCGGAAATGGCCCGTTTCCCAACTTCTGGTGGGACCGGTAGGCCCATTTTTCATCCTCCCCAGGCTCCAGAGGCTTCCCTGGAGCCTGGGGAGGGCAAAAACACCCTCCCCAGTCCCCCCCGGAGGCCCTCCAGAAGGTGAAAACGCCCTCCCAGAGCCTCCGTGTGAGTCAAAAATCAGCTAGCCGGCATGCATATGCGTGCTGGAGCTGAGCTAGGCAATGGCTCGTGTGCCGGCAGATATGGCTCCGTGTGCCACCTGTGGCACCCGTGCCATAGGTTCGCCATCACTGCTCTACTACATTGAGCTCAATGTTCTGCTGTGAAACCCTTATACTCAAGGCAATGTTCACTTAAACATTTTGTTTTGTTTGCACTACAAACAATACCTTTGTTTCAGCTATTTTCTATAGGTTCCTCAATCCATTCTATTCTATTCTATTCTATTCTATTCTATTCTATTCTATTCTATTCTATTCTATTCTATTCTATTCTATTCTATTCTATTCTAAATTTTCTATAAGCATGGAAAACTGATGAAGTAAGAATCTTCTTGTATGGGTTAAAATATTTGAAAGCCTAGACTTTTATCTTTCAAGAATGTTTCCTTAGATGACGTCAGCACCCAGCAGAGGAAAATTCATGCCTCTTACATCTCTTAGAAGGGCATGCGTGTTTATAAGCTATGGCTTTTCTGCTTCCAATATCAAAGACAGGAAATTATCTCATGCATTCAAAAGGGAAGAAAACTCTGATTTATTCAAGTTTGGCATTTCAAGACTGAAAGTAAGTTATTTAATACCTTCTAATATTGAAACATCATCACGGCATTTCTGGAGTTACAGTATATGGCTACACTTGATGTGGATGTGGACAAACCCTATTTTTGGAAGCTTATATTTTTAAACCTACAAAACAGAATCAAAAGAAGAAAGCTGGGAAAGATTCGACTGTTCCACTTAAACCTGTTTAGGTGGAAATGGCTTCCAAGAGAAAACTCCTAATCTGAACATTCAAACGTCACTTCATAGGCCTTTTATCTTTCCGACTTTGAGATATGCTTTCCAGGTATGAAAAAGAAACAAACTGCACAGAATTTTAAATGGAAAACAACATTGTTTAGGCCCAATCAGTCCCTAACATTTGTGTGAATGAGATAGGATAAGTGCCCAATAACAGTTGTCCTGAGGTTCCCCTGGGGTTAATTTCAAACAAATTGGGTCAGATCCTTATTGCAATAGAATGAATTTAAGAGAATAACAATAGGAAAATTCTATTTTCTGGTTCTTATCATTTCTACCTGACTGCAGAAAGAAGTCCTGTGACTTTAAGAAGATGGGAGACCACTAAGAAATTGTAAACCTATATATTAGACTGAAAAGCACTTTTTAAGAATCCTGAGAGAGGACAGAGGCGGTATTTCCATACTGTTGAAGAAAAATTCTTTAGGAATATGTCTACCAGAAGTTGAGGTCAACTCAAAGGAGAACTGACTGTCACCATATGATTCACATGGTGGCAACCCAACCAACTTCTCTCTTGCTTTAGCATCCAATTTTGAATATACAGAATGTATTGTGCAGTTCTTTATACTGGGATACCGAGTGGTATCAAACTCCGTTGAGCGTCAAAACATATAACATGCATACTGAAATATGTTGGTAAACATGCAACCCTGGGATCAACAAATATCTGAATACTGTCAGAGAGCAAGCAGTATTAATCTTGCTTTGGAAGCAACTTTATAGTAAGCATAGCAGAAGTATTGCCATACTCTTTTATGTTTCATATACCCTGTGAAAAATCAGGAATCTTTTATATTTTACATGATTAAAAAAAACAAAATACCAAACATTTTCAATCATTTTAAGTACTGTACTTAAATTCTACTGAGTATCAGTTCAAAGACAAGGGGCATTTCAATCTACTAAGGAACTCTATTATAGATCTCAAAGTAGCAATCATGGAAAAAAAGGAGATACCCCAGCACAGTTGAGTGGGAGATTGCTGAATTCCCATACATTAAAAGTTTTCAGGCTATCTCAGAAGGTCTCAACAATCCCATGGATTTTTAACATATTACAATTGATAAGGTATTTTTACTCTGTGTCACCTGTAATCTGCAATCTCACAACCATCCTGTCTTCTGTCTTCCCTTCTCTCCCACTCACATCACTCCAGTTTAAATCTAACATCTGTCCAGCCATTCCACTGCATCTCTAGATTATGCGTTTTAACAACATTTGGTAGCTGGAAAAAGTGCCACCTGATTTTCAACTCCAAAACTGAATATGGAATATGGCAAAGGAAATTGTTTATGCAAAACTATCAAAATTCTGCTGTTTGCATATGATAATCATAATCCAACATTTTCACTTTTCTAAATGTTGCAATGGCATTGAATTTAACAGTTTTATCCCTCCTATGTGATCAGGTTGACTCAATACTCTAAAAAAAAACCCTCCATCATCTGAATCTGAAAGTTACAGCATAGTTTCCCTCAATTATTCAGAATATAAATCAGGAGAATTGATGTTTACATGGATGAGAAGCTCTCTGTAATTGAACCAGTATGGTACAGAGAATTGGTACCCAAAGGTAAATAAACGTTCAGTTTTGCTGTCTCCCATGTGTGTTTCAAAAAATGAAGCTCGTTCTTCATCTTACAAAGAAAATGGTCAATTTTGTTAAATAGATAAAATTCCTAGGTGTGAATGACAGATACATTGAACAAAAGTGACCTTTGTAGAAGAAATTATGTTCGGTTTATATGAGTAGCCCAGTTGGCAGTGGAATAGCTGATATTGGTTGATGGAAAAAAAAAACCCACAGATTTGGACCTGATGATATTTGGATGAGAAATCACCAGATAATCCAAGGTTTGCAAGCTACCCAGAAAGATGAAAATCCATCACAGAAGGTAGAAGCAAACCACATCTACGTTGTAAACTTCATGGAACAGTTCATGTGGTCACGAAGAGTCAAGCTTGTCTTGAGCAGTAATTATATTTACCTTATCATAACACCAATGTATTTTCCAAGGTGAACGGATCTAATCCTTCTCCTTTTCTCCTTTAGGCTACTTTCTTTTATATGTAATATAAAAATTTGAAATGACTGCCAAGTACTATATTTTATAGTAATATGTTTGTAGAAATTGGAATCCTTGGTGAAATAGAGGAATGAAGGAAATGCCAACAGGGGAAAAATAAAGGTTAAATCTTCAGCTCTCCTTCTTAGCTTCAAACTTACAAAATAAATTATTATTTTCACAAGCCTCCTCTCCCCAGACATCTATGGAGTATGGCAAAAGGAGTCAAGATGGTAATTTCAATGGTCCAATCAAAGCTCTGTGGGATTTTTTTTTTTGTAATCTTGATTCCCCCCTCCCATATCTTATGAACATCCTTGCCTCTCTCAAATATTTGATATCCAATCATCTATTATATTTTTCAATATTTATATCAAAAGAATCTCTCTAGGCTGGGCATGAAACATGAAGAGTACAAACTAGAAAAAAATAAAATAAAACCAGCAGATGATGGATTTTCCTTCCAATCTGTCCAAACGCTCTCTAATCCATTACTGCAACCTTGGCAACCTGAAGATGGGTGACTTCTACTCCCAGAATTCCTCAGCCAGCGAAGGAAATTGAAATCTACCCATCTTCAAGCTGCCAAGGCTGCAAAACACTGCATTGCTGCATTAGGAGACTATCTGGCACTGAAAGGAAAATGTAGGGGGAAAGGAGAGGTACAACCATTTAAGCAAATTCAGGGAATTGAAAGCTCGGATTGGATCATGGAATCGGGCCTGGCAAAATTAAGCATCATTAAAACTGGCCAGAAGCAAGTGTGTGTGATAAGACAGCTGTGCCCTCAACCTGTGCTGCAAGGGAGGCACACTCACAAGTAGCAGCGGGGTAGGGAAAATTGCACCCTCCTCCCTGAAAAGGAATAAAAACAGCTGAGGCTAGAAGTGAGATGTCATATTATGTCATGAGCATCTGTCATCTAAGAGTGGTATTGTTTATGCCATTGTTAAAGGTTTAGAACATAGAAGATCAAATAATAGGGTTAGAAGGCACCTTGGAGTAATTCTAGTCCAGCCCCCTACTCAAGCTGGAGACATTATACCATTCTGGACAAATGGCTGTCCAGTCTCTTTTTAAATAATCTCCATTGATGGAGCACCTGCAACTTCCTGTCCCACTGATTAATTATTCTCACTGTCAGGAAATTTCTTATTTCTTAATTTTCTAGGTTGGATCTCTCTTTAATAAGGTGACCAGACGTCCCGCTTTTGGCGGGACAGACACACTTTTCAAGCGTGTGTCCTGCGTCCTGCATTCTTTTCAAAAAGTCCCGCTTTTTTGAAAAGAATGCGGAAACAGCGGGACGTCTGGTCACCTTAGAGGGGAAGCAAAAGAGAGGTACCGGAAGCAAGTCGGGCGGAATTTCAGCAAGCCGGCTGCCTGCTGGGGGGAGGGGGAAGGGGGGCTGCTCCTCCTCTCCTTCCCCCGCCCCATCCCTAGCCCCGCCCTCGGAGGCGCCGCTGCTGTTGGGATGCGGGTGGAGGGGTAAGGGACGAGGAGCCGTCGCCGCTGCCGTCGTGGGTTTGAGCTCACAAGCGGCCCCTCCGGCGGCGCAAACAGCCCTTTCTCGTCCCCCTCCCCTTCCTTCCCCCATTGCCTCGCTGCCGCCATTGCCCTGGGGCCGGGCGGGCGACCGGGAGACTGCGGCGCTTGGATGCCTGCAGCTCGTGACAGGTAAGCTGCCGGCTGCCTCCTTTCCCCGTCTCCCGCCTCCCGTTCGTCGCTTGCCAGCCCGGCCCCAGGGCAGCTCCCGAAGGGGAGGCGGGAGGCGAGGAAAGGCCTCCCAAAGGGGAGGCGGGCTCCCAAAGGGCTGCCAGCTCCCGAAGGGGAGGCGGGAGGCAAGGAAAGGCCTCCTGCCTCCCCCCCACCTGGACGCCGACATTGCTGTGTTTTGCCCTCTGCGCATTCTGCGCATGCGCAGAGGGAAAAACAAATGGCGGCACCCAGGCGGGCCCGCCCCCCCGTCCCGCTTAAAAAAAAATCTGGTCACTTTACTCTTTAATGATCTTTCACCCATTACTTCTTGTCCTACCCTCAGGTGCTTTGGAGAATAGATCGACCCCCTCCTCTTTGTGACAGCCCCTCAAGTATTGGAAGTCTGCTATCATATAACTCCTAGTCCTTCTCATCATTAGATTAGATATACCTAGTTCCCTCAGTCATTCATCATATGGTTTAGCCTTATTACCTGTAGCAGCTAGTATACTAATACTTTGCCTTTAGTTGAAGAATCTAAAACCTTGTTATTCTTAGGCATCTTCACTAACTTCAGCTCATTCTAAGCTTTTACTTTCTTGGCATTCCCTCTACACTTCCAACCTATTGAGTAGACTGCTAGGAGTAGCATTTGTTGCAAATGTATCCCAGGACTTGTTCAGGCAGAGGGGATAACCCTTACATTGGTTTTGTAGATGACAAGGGCAAATTTCTGTTTATTCATCTTCACTTTAGCTTCTTAGAGCAACATCAATAAAAAGACTCACATTTCCTCAAGTTCTCTACTCAAGTTTTCATTTTATCTATGTTCAGCCTCTTAGAAGAAAAATTCCAGGAGAGCCTATGGAATTTCCATGTTGAATTCATTTGGTAAAGTTGTGTTCACTCCTCTCCCTTGATTAGTTAACTCATTTGTGGAATCTGGTCCCCTTGCATTCCTTCTCTGGTCTCTATTTACTCAACTGGAAGCAGTCTCTCAATTGCTCAGATTAGATAATCAGTGATTTTCAAGATATACTCATTGCAATAACAGATCTTTAGGATATTTTCCCCCACCTTTTACAGCTCATCAGTCTGGAATCCACACTACATATCAGATATTAACACAATTGAGAATGTCCAGCGATACTTCACAAGAAGAGTATTACATTCCTCTGTTCACAACAGAATTCCTTATGAAACCAGACTTGAAATTTTGGGACTTCAAAATTTAGAACTCCGCCGCCTTAGATCTGACCTAAGTGTAGCTCACAAAATTATCTGCCTCAATGTCCTACCTGTTAATGAATACTTCAGCTTCAACCGCAATAATACAAGAGCTCACAACAGATACAAACTTAATGTAAACCGCTCCAGACTTGATTGCAAAAAATTCGACTTCAACAACAGAGTGGTCAACGCCTGGAACACTTTACCTGACTCAGTAGTTTCTTCCCCAAACCCCAAAAACTTCAACCTCAGATTATCTACCATCGACCTCACCCCATTCCTAAGAGGTCGGTAAGGGGCGTGCATAAGCGCACAATCGTGCCTACCGTTCCTGTCCTAATGTTCACATATATTCTTACCTCTTTTACTCTTATTCATGCTTGCACTATTACATATATATTCAATCATGTTTTACTGCTCATACTTTGTTTATAATCATATATGCTTGACAAATAAACAAAATACAAAAAAATACAAAATTGTTCAGAACAGATAATTACAATCTTTTATTCCTTCAGTTGAACTTGGCAAATTCCTATCTTTCTTCCTGTTCCTTCAACCATAATTCAATTTTGCCAAAAATAACTTAGTGTATTTAGGTCTTGAGAAAGAAAGAGCTTTCAAATGAAAGGACTTCTCTTTCCGTTGCGGTTGACATTTTAGCCTTAAAAAGATGATCAGACTCTTTCCCTTCATTTATTTTCCCTTCCAGCAAAAGCTCACAAGTCTGGAGATCATGTCTTAAAATCTGGCGCCTTAAACGTGTTCTCTCGAAAGCAGATATTAGCTATGCAACACTTCAAAGAGAAGGGAAACCTCAGTGTGTTAGTATGCAAAGAAAAAAGAACACCTTGATCTCTGTGTGTATTTGTGTGTCTGTGTGTGTCAGGGTACGTAATTGGGAAGAAGTGTAGAAGAAGATGGAAAACTCAGAATGCCAACAGAGCTGCCTGAAGTAATTTCTCCCCTCTCCCCTTTGCTTTTTGCCTGCCAAATTGATTTTCTGTCCAATATTCTCTTCTGTTTAGCAGTTCATTTGTCATTCTGCCAGCAGGGGGGCATTTAGAATGATTATGAAAAGCTGCCGAGGTTATCAGTTTTCTATTTACTTTGCAGCCTTATAAGAACTTTATTAGAGGAACCTGGGAGGTGATTGGAAGGGGCAGGAGGAAGACGGCTCTCAGCTTCGAATGGTCAAGATGGCTTCCAAGTAAACTTGGCTCAGCCCCCTGACACGTCCCCTGCCCCTTGGCCATGCAGGGCATGCAAGAGTGGAAAACAAGTGTGACTAGTTTCTCCACGCAGAGGTCTAATCTGATGCAGCATTAGCATTCCTACACCAGCATTCTAGGGCAAACTTGCAAATAAACTGATACAGAATAGCAGAGCTGGAAGGGACCTTGGAGGTCTTCTAGTCCAGCCCCCTGCTCAAGCAGGAGACTCTATGCCTGTCACAATGTGAATAATTGCCAGTTGTGCATCTCTACTGTTTTCTAAGGTTTATTGTATTTCTAATCAAGCAGACATGTGATATGTTTTACTACGCATGCGTGCATTCCAGGAGTTTTGTCAACTCCCACTTCCTTCTTCTTCGATGCCTGCCCGAAGGCAGACGTGAATCCATTAGCTGAGAAGATGTAGTTTATTAAGGGTTTATTTTTTGTTATTTTTGTACTGAAATAAATATTTTGGTAATTAGATTTGAATCTCGGTTTTATTTTCTAAATACGAATGACTTCGAGGAAGCAAGATCCTAAGATCGCCTCTGGTAGGAAAATAGCAATAGCACTTTACTTATATACCGCTTCATAGTGCTTTACAGCCCTCTCTAAGCGGTTTACAGAGTTCAGCATATTGCCCCCAACAATCTGGGTCCTCATTTTACCGACCTCAGAAGGATGGAAGGCTGAGTCAACCTTGAGCCGGTGAGATTTGAACAGCTGAACTGCTAAACTAGCAGTCAGCCTGCAGTCGCAGCATTTACCCACTGCACCACTTCAGCTTCCTATCTGACAATGCCATTTCAGACAAGTGGCTGTCTAGTCTCTTCTTAAAAACCTCCAGTGATGGAGCACCCACAATTTCTGAAGGTAGGCAATTTCATTGATTAATTGTTCTCACTGCTAAGAAATTTCTCCTTAGTTCTAGGCTGGATCTCTCTCTTTGACAAGTTTCCATATGTTACTTCTGGTCCTCCCCTCAGATGCTTTGGAGAATAGGTTGACCCATTTCCCTCTGTGACAGCCCGTCAAATATTGGAACCCTGCTATCACATCCCTTCTAGTCCTTCCCTTCATTAGACTAGACCAGGGGTGTCAAACCCAAGGCCGGTGGGCCGGATCTGGCCTGTGGGATGCTTAGATCTGGCCTGTGGGGCCGCCCTAGAAACAGTGAAGGACCGGCCTGCAGTGCTTCTGCCAGCGAAAATGGAGCTCGGGAGGGCCGAGGGCCATTTTCTCTTGCAGAGGGTTGCAGGAGACCGTCACAGCCGAAAATGGAGCTCGGGAGCTCGTTATCGCTGGCAGAGTGCTCGGGCCACCACAGGCGCCCCCGACATGAGTGACATTGAGCTGGCGATGCCCATCATGGGCACGCCACCCCAGCCCCCTGTGGTCAAACACAATCCTGATGAAGGTTGTGCGGCCCTCAATAGAATCGAGTTTGACACCCCTGGACTAGACCTTCCAATCTATGCCATCCTCCACTCCCTTCCATCAACTGAATCTAAGGTTTTCCCATGCAAGCAACACAAAAGGAATTTCTCTTCCCCCCATCCCCGCTAATTCAGGCAGCAGCTCATGAAGCTTGGATAGGTGAGATGCAGCCATGACAGATAAATAGCAAGCAGAAAAAAGGTTGAAATTAATCATCAGTTTTTTACGGCAAGTAAATGCAAATATATAACAAACCCCACTTGCTATTATGTGAAATGCCGCTACTATATTCTCGAGGTCATGTTTTTCCCCCTTCCTTATGCACAGTTCATTTCCCAATGTGGCAGAGCCAGAAGGAATGTGGTACGTCTTGCCATATTGCAGCTTAGCATTCTTTTTTCCCCCCAAGGACAGCAGATTCTGTCACTTTATTGGCAAGACTTGTTTTCTCTAATGAATTTTCACTGAACAAATTCGCCAAGTATTTATTACCATCACAATGACAGGAGCCCCTAAAGCAATTTTTTTTTTACATTTTTGATCGCTGGGGCAATTTGTCTGTTTCACTTCCTGGAACACTTGAATATTTTTTCCTGATGAGGATGATTTGCTTATTTAAAAGACATTGTTTCCATGGATTGAGCTTGATTCCTGGTTGTCCCAAAAATGCTTTTCAAAGGCAAGTGGTTCTTCTTCTTCTTCTTCTTCTTCTTCTTCTTCTTCTTCTTCTTCTTCTTCTTCTTCTTCTTCTTCTTCTTCTTCTTCTTCTTCTTCTTCTTCTTCTTCTTCTTCTTCTTCTTCTTCTTCTTCCTCTTCCTCTTCCTCTTCTTCTTCCTCTTCCTCTTCCTCTTCTTCCTCCTCCTTCTTCCCCTTCCCCTTCCCCTCCTCCTCCTTCTCCTCCCCCTCCTTCTCCCCCTGCCCTTCCTCCTCCCCCTCCCCCTCCCCCTCCTCCTCCTCCTTTTTTCCTTAAAAACCTTTTGCCTCTTATCCAAGAAGCTTCTTCAGTTCTGACTGCATGGTGGGGAATGGTTGATTCCTGCTGATTTCATGGACATAATCCATTCTTTTGTAAGTTTTGTGTGTTTTGCTGATACATTTTAATGTGTGGTTAGGCATCCAGAGTACCATTTGCAAGAACGGTAGCCTATGCTAAATAAATTACTTTAATAAATACAACAAATCAGTATATTTTATTGAAATAATGCTGATTGGTATTGCCTTCTACTGCAATACCATGTGAAGGATTGATAGATAGATAGATAGATAGATAGATAGATAGATAGATAGATAGATAGATAGATAGATAGGTAGGTAGGTAGGTAGGTAGGTAGGTAGGCAGGCAGGCAGGCAGGCAGGCAGGCAGGCAGGCAGGCAGGCAGGCAGGCAGGCAGACAGACAGACAGACAGACAGACTGATTGATTGATTATATATTTCCCAGTCTAGCTGCTCTGCTTTTTTCCCCTCAAGAATTGAGAAAGTCAGTTAGGTGCTGAGCAATTGCAAAATAGAAGCCACCAATTACACAAAAATGTCACTTCAAATAAAAGTCAAGATAGGATCATACATCTAAAAGTTTTAATTAAAGTTGAGTATCATGGTTTTGTTCTTCTATTTTGGTCCTATATTTTGCTGTGCGATAAATCAGCCAGATCTGAAGCATAACTGTTCTGGCAGACGGTGCTATCACAGTGTCATTTAAAAAAAAAACTTCCAAAGATCAAAGGACACCAAGAAATATTTCCTTTAACAAAAGAAGCCATGGATATTCTTGTTTCTTTTTTCAAAAAAGAAACTAAAATTTATGTTGAAATAAAAGCATATTCTTTGGTCTCTCTTAACGTTTAATAGAAGGAAAAATCCTCTTCAAGGTATCTCAACTCCCAGTGACTGTGATATGTCACACCCATGCACTGTTCCTGGCAGCAACAATGGAAGCAGTTTGACACCACTCTCTTTTGCAATTTTTTCCTCAGCTTCTCACTTAACCTTCAGTTCTAGGATACTCTGATGTAATCTAGTTGATTTGGTCCAGGCTGTAAGACCAATTTTGCACACCTCAAGGGCAGCGAAGACAAATACTATGTTTTTTTCTGCTTTCCAAGAAAATCTTCAGTGCATTTGACAAAGAGAAGGTTTTGTATGCACAAAGAGAGGATTGCATACTAGCCATTTCAGGCAGTCATTTTGGGCAGCCATTTTGCCCTTGTATAGTAGGTTATTGTATTTCTTTTTCCTGGGTTTACACCAGGGGTGAAATACAGCCTGTTCCAACCAGCTCGCGCGGGCCGGTAGGGCCGACTGCGCAAAGCCCCACCCACCCGTGCCGATATCATGGTGTCCCTTTTTTGGGATGGTTTTCACGTTCTGCGCATACGCAGAAAGCTTTGCGCATGCGCGGACGACGAACATTTGCGAGCCAGTAGGGAATGTACGGTAAGTGGATTTCACCCCTGGTTTACACAATATGTTGAATTATTGAAATGAGCTGGGTTTGCACCACATAATAAAGTATGATATTAAAAAAAACACCTAGCCAACGCTAATTCAGCTTTGTAATGTGCTAGAAATATATCTACCAGATCTTGAACTGACCTAATTAAAAATGTAATGTGGACACAGCTTTAGAGGTGATGTAATATCCAGCCCTTTCAGTCTGTTTTAGTATTTGATCCTTGATCTTAGCTGCGTGGGTGTTGAATATGTACTTTCACAAGGATATGTCATGTATTTTTGTTCATATGTCAATGAAAGCGCATAAGAGAGAAAAGGCAATCTGAAGGAAAAGACACTAGAACCTTCAGCACCATTTTTCTTAAAGCTCACACTCACTGTCTTTGTGTGTGTGCGTTTTAATTTTTGTGTTTGATGATAGATCTGCCATCATCATTCCTTCCCTCACAGATACATACCTGAATGTATCAACACAGGGACACAACACTTGAATCTCAGAACTAGTCAGAAAACACTGTGGTTCCATAAAACATATTTTAGGAATTCCACTATCCCTTATACTCACCTGGGGTCCTTTTGGATAGACACAAGTTTTGAGCTTGGCACAATAGCTGACTGGGGAATTATGGGAATTGAAGTCCATACATCTTCAAGTTGCCAAGGTTGAGAAACACAGGTCTAGGCCATTACAACTCAAACTAGTTTAGATGCACATTTTATCGTTAGGTTCCCTATATTATCAGAAACAGAACAGACAGTCCAACAAGACATTGCTAGGATGGACAGGAGCTGAAATCCACATCTGTAGCAGGGGTGGGTTCCTCACAGTTCGGACCGGATTGCACGAACCGTTAGCGATCCGCTGGTGACATCATGTTGCTGGATCAGCCAGTGCCAGTCTGTGCGTGCCGCCATCTTTTTTTTCCATTCAGCAGCTCGAAAAAGGGCTCTCCCACCTGCCCCCGGGTTAATACTGACCTTTATTTCTTCGCCCGAAGCACAGCTGATGAGCACCTCAGCTGTGTTTCGGCCTGATTCCAGCTCCTGAGCATGCGCAAAAGCCTAATTGCACAAGGGGATGCGCATGAGAGCGGAGCGCGCATGCGTGTGCAAAACGTCGTGATGCGAACCAGTGGGGAAGGTAAGTGGAACCCACCCCTGATCTGTAGAACATTAGAGTGTCTGTTCGTGTATACTACCTATTATGTAGAGGGCTTCAGTAGGCAAGAAGCAGACAAGCATAGATGCAACAGCATTTATTGACTAAAACTGTAACTGAGGAACAGCAGGCAATGCCTGTAATTTATACTCTGGGCCCACAGGGTCTTAACCAATCATAATACTTGAAAAACCCGCCCAAATATGAATGTTCAAAGTTTTCCTCCAACACAGTTGGAGTTAACAGTTAGGGTCATCTAAAGGTTAGTTTCACTTTAGCAGGGCTTAACATAACTATATATATTCAATACATAACACTACCCATCTCTACTGGCCCAACTAGACCAGTGGTTCCCAACGTGGGGCCCACACACCACAGGGGGGCAATTTGATTTTTAATGGGCGCAATTGGAACCTTGTTTAAACCAAGTTAATGGCCTTTTAGGCTTCCTCCGCCTAGAGTAGGAGTTCACTTTTTGAATTGTATGTCACGGGGGGAGGGGGAGGGCATCAGGATTTTAGAGTTGCTTTAGGTGGGGCATGGCCAAAAAAAGGTTGGGAACCACTGAACTAGACTGAGCAGAATTTGCATGGCATTAAAGACTGTCAGTTGGCTGGGACCAGAAGATGAGTTTTTTTCCCACACTGGCCCCTCCTCTATGGAACATTCTACCTTTGGAGATCAGAATGGCCCCAACCCTGTTAGCCTTTCATCAGCTCCTAAAAACCTGGCTATGTTCCAGTACCTGGGGTGGCTGAATGTATCAAGGGCTTCATTTCCTGGCTGTATTAACTGGCCAGGTATCTTGCTCCTATGTATATTTCATTTGGATGTTTTTAGTGTTTTAAAACGTTTTAGTATTTTTAACTGTAATATTTTTTTTGAATTGTAAGCCATTTGGAGTTATTGACTGAGATAGGCAGCTACTGAAAATGAATGAATGAATGCTAATACCTGTCTCTTTTTCTAAATGTAAATATTTAGTTCATCATGTAGTTCATCATGTAGCTGAAAAGGAAGGTAGCAGTAAACTTATGGGAGATGAAAAGGTTGCAGAAGTGCAAAAATGTTTTATAACTCATAACAGCGTGTAATGATAGTAGCTATGGGGGAAAATAGAAATTTGGGAGGGTAAACATACCTGTATGAAATAGCCCAGAAAAAACACACACAGATCTGAACAGGGATATTATACAGTATATACCAGCTTCTTGTTACAAGATCCACTTATTAGTATTATAATTTATGTAAAGAAGGCAAAATCAGAAAATAGGGACCTAAGTTTTTATATTATACGGAGCAGCATTGCAAATCCCTCTATTTCCATAGTTAATCATATAATTCTTCAATCGTGCCAGGATGATAGAAATGTAACTTCCATTTTTTTAAATGGAAATACGAAAATGAATAATAAATATGTGACAATTTACAACTATATTAAAACTCTAGCATTCATACCCACGATGAACTTGTTCAGGTAGGATTTAAAAACTGGTTCACCCACAAGAGGCTTACATTTCATTACAGAGACCCATTGCCTTGCCTTTCCAGGGTCCAGTTTGTACCTGGAAGAGAACAGAATCATGTAATCCCTTCAGGACAGTTTTCACTTACTGCTGACATGATGAGCTCTCCACCTAAGTTCTGGATTTCAGCTTTGACTTGGCTGCAGATTTTGAGTTGGTGGGAGTAGAGCTTGATTTGTTCCAGGTAAGCGAGTAAGTCTTGCTTACATGACCAGTCTGGACACTAAAAAATAAAAGCAAAAATGCATGGTAGTATGATTGAGCTAACTACTTTTAACATCAGGGATACAAAAGAAAAGTGAGCTAAGAGGGTGCAATCACTTTCCCCCCCATTTTCCTTTCTTTTCATTTTCCTTTTCCCATTTTCCTTTCTTTCTTTGTGGTGCAACCGGAAGAATCTTGAACTAAACACACTCAAAACCGTAGAAATAGTGGTAGACTTTAGGAGAAACCCGCCCATACTTCCACCTCTTACAATGCTAGACAACACAGTATCAATGTAGAGACCTTCAAATTTCTAGGTTTTACCATATCGCAAGATCTAAAATGGACACCTAACATCAAAAATGTCATCAAAAAAGCACAACAAAGAATGTTCTTTCTGCGCCAACTCAGAAAGCTCAAACTGCCCAAGGAGCTGCTGATTCTACAGAGGAATTATTGAGTCTGTCATCTGTACCTCTATAACTGTCTGGTTTGGCTCTGCAACCAAACAAGACAGACACAGACTTCAACGGATAATTAGAACTGCAGAAAAAACAATTTAGAATAGAATAGAATAGAATAGAATAGAATAGAATAGAATAGAATAGAATAGAATAGAATAGAATAGAATAGAATAGAATAGAATAGAACAGAGTAGAATTCTTTATTGGCCAAGTGTGATTGGACACACAAGGAATTTGTCTTTGGTGCATATGCTCTCAGTGTACATAAGGAGAATAAAATACATTCATCCAGAATAAAAAGATACAACACTTAGTGATAGTCAAGGTTACTAATAAGCTATCAAATCGTACTAGGAAACAAATAAAAACAATATAAATTGAAAGATATAAGCACATGGTTATAGTAATAAGTGGGAAGAGATAGATACTAGTAAGGAAGATAATAATAATAGTAATTCAGACTTAGTAAATTATTTGACAATGTTGTGGGAATTAGTTGTTAAGCAGAGTGATGGCATTCGGGAAAAAACTTGCTTACCAACCTGCCTTCCATTTGAGGACCTGTATACTGCACGAGTCAAAAAGAGGACTGTGAAAATATCTACAGATCCCTCACATCCTGGATATAAATTGCTTCAACTTCTACCCTCAAAACGACGCTATAGGGCACTGCACACCAGAACAACTAGACACAAGAACAGCTTTTTCCCAAATGCCATCACTCTGCTAAACAACTAATTCCCACAACACTGTCAAACTATTTACTAAGACTGTATTACTATTATTCTTCTCATCCTTCCTATTACCTATCTCCTCCCACTTATGATTATAACCTTGTTGCTTGTATCACTACGAGTTTTATTATTTTATTTGTTTCCTAGTATGATTTGATTGTTTATTAGTATCCTATGACTATCACTAAGTGTTGTATCTTATGATTCTTGATGAATGGATTTTTTCCCTTTTCTTTTTATGTACACTGAGAGCATATTCACCAAAGACAAATTCCTTGTGTGTCCAATCACACTTGGCCAATAAAGAATTCTATTTTATTCTCTCTCTTTTCTTCATTTTTAAATAGATATCCCTAGTATTTAAACTGATTTCAGAAGAAGCTCTTATGCATTTCAGAAATGGCTTCTAAGTGCTTGGAGGGAAAGATCAGGGAAATGAAATGAAAATGAAATATTCCTCGAGGGTGAACAACTAATTGTGCTGTCCTTTGGGTTTTGGCCATCTAACAATCCTGTTTACGCCTTTCCGTCTTTCCTCCAGGCATCCCAGATCTCTTATGCTCCGTATCAAGATTTATGTAACAAAGCATTGCTTGCTCGAACTCAGATGCTGGTTGAGCATCATAAATTTACAGTTGCTCTTTTGTACTGCTGCCAGTTTACTTATTTGATAGCGTTAGGCTGCTTTTGCAAGAGGTACATAATAATGAACTCCATGTTGTTTTATGCATCTAATACCTACATGGGGGTGATAGTGTTGTTTCAACTTCTTGTTGTTTTTTATGTCTGGAACAGCAAATACAAATGTCCCCTTCAGGAATAAAATATTATGGAGCTGAATAATCACCCATACTTGTCATTCTGCAAAACATTATGAATAGTATCTTCAGTGTGTGCTCTCCTATTTCAATGAGTGAGTTTCTGTGACCTGAATATGAAAAAGACAACTGACACTATTTTCACATGCAGCTGCTTCCACTACTCGATCTCTCCAAGACAGTTTGAAACTGACCCTCCGTTGTCTTCAGTTCTGCTGAAGTCCCACAGAAAAAAAGGAAGAGATCACCATGAGGCCAGGGGTGGTTTTCACTTACTTTCCCTACCGGTTCGCAAATGTGCGTGCACCTCCGCACATGCGCAAAGGCTCCCGCGTGTGCTCATTACTCGCACACGCACCTTTCGCACATGCGCCCAGCCACAAAAACGTGGCTAAATAGGACGGCATTACGGCCACCCGCAGTCGGCGCTACCAGTTCGCCCGAACTGGGCAGAACTGGCAGAATACCACCTCAGCATGAAGCCCTCAGTACTTCCTCCAACTGATCAGTGAGAGGATGTAATATTAAAGAAATAAGCAAGTCATTCCAGGAAAATATGAGCAGCACCTTCCCCTCATTCCTTGTTAAAGGTAAAAAATCTCTCTGTGAGCTTCCAGGGCCAAATGCGAGAATACTGACCATTCTACAGCTCAGGAGCTCGTGGAGAGGAGAAGCCAGAGATTCCACTAGTGCTCTGCAGCCCTGAGAGGAAACACCAGCTTTGATTTCCTTTCTCATAAATATGCTTGCATGATTGGTCGGATCTGGAGCTGGTTTGGAATCAGCTCAAAGTTCCTTGAATGCAACTGTTGGAAGAAATGTCCATCTGGGTTCAGTTCCAAGTGGGGAGAAATACACTGGAAACATGGTGACTGATTGGAAAGATGGTTTAATGATGAACAGGATCACATGGTTTGAGGTCCTGGGCAGAAAAGGGAAGAGATGCCGAGAGTGCCTGGGTTTTATGCCCTCTGTTGGGTTTTGAATTTGAGCTTGTGTTCTGATTGGTTGTCAGACTCCCATGGGGCCATGCAGGGGTAACTTTGTAGGTTGTCTTTTGAGTCCCAGGCTTGGTTGACTCTTGCTGGGTGATGATGTAATGAAAGGACTTTGGGCAATTCCTATTATGGCTCTGCCTGAAGGAGGTAGATCTTTGTTATGTAGAATAGACTGGCCCAGCCCTTAATGGCCCATTGACAAAGGTGGGGTGGGCCTGAGTTTCTGCCTCCCTTTTAGGGGAAATATTCTGCTCTTTTAATATTTCCTAAAATCCAAATATCTCATTTTCCTACCTAGGAGAGGGGTGGGTGCTAACTTCCTACATAACAAATGAGCTGCCATATTTTCTAAAGGTTGTGGCAGAATAATTTGGGAACAGACTGAGTTCCAAAATTCAGAGCTTTACATACACTTTTCCTACAGAGGAGGCATCTCAAAATATTATGATCCTCTATTGAGACTGAAAGATCCCTGATGAGAATAAAGAGACATGCAGCATGCAGCTAGTTTGAGAAAAATCATATTTGTGTAATTGCTTCCTTCATTTTCCCTCACTAGTAATTATGCAGAGCTAAAAATTGTTTATATCACTAAAACATTGTACATGTTTTTATAGTAATACACTCCATTGAATCAATATGCTTTGTCCTGAGTAATTTAGTTGCACTCGAACAATGGAAGTAAGATATTTATCTTTGTTTCCTTCATTTTTCAGAAAAGAAACCTATATACAGCAGTGGTGGGTTGTAAATTATTTTGCTACCGGTTCGCACGTGCATGCGCAGAAGTGTCCCAGGTGGGTGGGCAGAGCCTCTCGCCGCCGGCGCTTCCGGTTCTAAGAACCGGTCCAAACTGGGAACTGTTAAGGGGAGCATTCCCCCGTAGAGGCGACATTGGATCTTTTACTTGGAATTCAAATACTTAGAAAATAAAACCGAGATTCAAATCTAATTAACAAAATATTTATTTCAGTACAAAAGTAATAAAATAGATCCTTAATAAGCTACATCTTATCGGCTAATGAAATCACGTCTGCCTTCGGCAGAAATGGAGAGGAGAAGAAGGAAATGGGAGTTGACAAAAACTCCTGGAATGCACACATGCGTAGTAAAACATATCACATGTCTGCTAGATCATAAATACAAGAACCTTAGGAAACATAGAGATGCACAAACTGGCAATATTCACATCGTGACAGGAACAACCCACCGCTGATATACAGCCTATTCCTCTCTCTCTCTCTCTCTCTCTCTCTCTCTCCGTGTGTGTGTGTGTGTGTGTGTGTGTGTGTGTGTGTGTGTGTGTGTATCTTTATGTCTCTGTGTGGCTTTGAGTCTGTGTTGACTCCTGGCCACTGCCTGGACTGGTCCCTGCAGTTTTCTTGGTCAGGTTTTTCAGAAGTGATTTGCCATTGCCTGCTTCCTAGGGCTGAGATGGAATGACTGGCCAAGGTCACTTAGCTGGGTCTGTGCCTAAAGAAGGGCTAGAACTCACAATCCCCTGGTGTCCAGTCTGGAGCTTTAACCACTGCACTTAATTGGCTCTCATAGCCTATTCCTAGATCGGAACGGGTAAGATCCATCTTCAGTGACGTAACATTCAACACAGAAGTAATGAAAATAGCAGGAATTTGAAGAGAGATCTCGGTGCTCCACAATAAACAACACAGTCAGGCACTAAAAACTTTAAAGGGAACGTAATTGCACACTTATGGTGACTGGAATCTATAAAGCCCGGGGAGAGCAAAAATGGCTGAAAAGAAAGCCGAATATCAGCTGGCCAGCGTGCACATGTGCTCTGGAGCTGACATAGGGCAACGCCTCGCGTGCCCTCAGATATGGCTTCATGTGCCACTTGTGGCACATGTGCCATAGGTTCGCCATCGCTACAATATTTATTTATTATCTATCTATCTATCTATCTATCTATCTATCTATCTATCTATCTATCTATCTATCTATCTATCTATCTATCTATCTATCTATCTATCTATTTCTATGCCACCCAACTCTCTAGGGACTCTGGGAGGCTCACAGCAGAAATAGATCATAGGTTGTCTGGTTGGAGCTAAGTGAGAAATGGTATTGTCATTTAACATTTTGCAATAAATAAGAGAAAATTTGCTACTTATTCATAATTCAAAATGTCAAACATAAAACTGAATAACAATAGAAAATCCCTCTAACTGTATTTATTTATTTAAGAAAAATTTTATGGCTGCCCAACTCATTCAGTGACTCTGGGCAGCTTACAAGGATATACTGTATTAAGTAAATCTTTTTTCAGTTTCACCTCAGCAATTTTCCAAGGAAATACATTTACTTCACTTGTTCTACTGATTTCAGAATTTGCAATACGAAAATTCATGTTCAATAGAGTGAAATATACAAAAAAGCCATGGAAATCTAGAGGGATTTGACTACAGCACCGATTTCAGTCGGGTCTCACTAAATAGCATATAAAGCAGAACCAAATTTATATTATTCTAAACAGCCAGACAACCATCTTAATTGCCCTGATTGTACTTATCATGATCATATTACTGTAATTTTTGTCTCAATCATCTTAACATATTTAAAATCTTTTTATGGTAATTTACTGATATGCAATAAGACAGAATCCTAATAAAAATAATGTCTTAATTAGAACTTGATTTTTAAGTTTCTGACTTCTACAGTTTTGTAACATAAGCATAAAATGGATTTTTATAACATTGTGTGATCAGCACTTTTACCCCCCCCCCAAAGTGATTTCTACTTAACATTAAGGAAGATGGTTTGATGTTTCCTCAACAGGCACTAATGTGTGAAAGTTTTCTTCCTAAGTACATTATTGAGTTGGGGAGATGGAGGTGGGGGGAGGTGAGAAAGCATTTCATGGGAAAATAAGGTAGCCAGAAATTCTGCATTTGGGATCCATTTAAATTACTGAATTGAATGGCATGCCACACCATAACCGATTGGATTTGCAATTCGTTGCAAGCTGTTCCCTATGGAGGAGAAACATCTATGTGGATCTCAACAAATGTGGAGTGCATACTACTTTCCAGAACTTCCAGGAGACAGAAAGAAGAATGGGAAATCAACCTTCCCAGTCCTAAAGCCAAGAAATGTGCCCTGGTGTAAAGATTCCTCCTGGTACAAATGGTCTATGATGAAAAGAACAAGATAATTATATTTAAAGTAAAATAATAGTCTCATGCAGTGGTGGTATTTTACCGGTTCGCGCGAACTGGTAGCGGCAGCGGTGGGAGGCTCCGCCCACCCACCCAGACGTCATCACGACATTTGCGTATGCGCAGAAGCACCGTGCACAAGCTAAGCAAGCGTGCGCACGCGTATGCTCCCATGTCTGAACTGGTAGTGAAGGTAAGTAAATACCACTACTGGTCTCATATATAATAAAACATAGGTGCTATAGGAAGATAGTCCCTAGTGCCGTGATGGCGAACCTATGGCACGCATGCCACAGGTGGCACACGGAGCCATATCTGCCAGCACGCGAGCCGTTGCCCTAGTTCAACTCCAGCTGATTTTTGCCTTGTGCTGAGGCTCTGGGAGGGCATTTTTGGCCTCCAGAGGACCTCCAGGGGGGCGAGGGAGGCCGTTTTCACCCTCTCCAGGCTCCAAGAAAGCCTCTGGCGCCTGGGGAGGGTGAAAAATGGGCCTACCAGGCCCCCTGGAAGTCGGGAAACAGGGGAGCAGGGGGCGTCATGCACGGGGAGCATGGCAGTATGGGGGGGATCACGCATGCATGCGTGGGGGGTGGGGTGCGGGGACATTGAATTATGGGTATGGGCACGCATGCGCAGGTAATAGAGCATGGGTGCGTGCTTTCGGCACCTGACGAAAAAAAGGTTCACCATCACTGCCCTAGGGCAATCAATCTTTCCTTCCCTCCACTAGAAAAGAGAGGAGGAAAAGCAGCAGGAAAATATAAAAGAATTGTGAAAGTCAGACTAAGCTGTGTGGATTCCCCTAGAGCTGGCCACTAGAACTCCATGCTTTAGACATGGAAATTGCATAACAAAATACAGCTTTGAGGCAGGAAAGGAGGTTTGTGTATAGTTTTATTAACTACTGGAACATTTGCCTTTCAATCAAGGTAATCATGAGCCTTTATTAGCCTAAGGAAAAGGACAAAGAGTTTATTAGTGAAATTATTCTTGATTTTAATGTCTTTTGGCTATAATCACAACAATCCAGAGAGGAAAAAGTGAAGCCGCAAAAGGCCCTGGTGTTTTCTCAACGAAAACAAGGCCTGTGGCTGTGCTGCCAAATGTCTTACTTCCTGGAGTGATGAAAAGCATCTAAGAATATAGTTAAAACAAGAAATTGGCAATATAATTTGAATGTAGAATAAACATTGGTTTCCAATGTATTTTAAGTGATTTGGGGGAGGCTGCATGATTCTGCAAAAAATATGGTGGAGTTTCTTCATTCATGTAGAAGTTGGAAGAAATTTAAACCCCACAAGAAAACAATTCTATGTTACAGAGAAAGACAGCCAGAAGACATCAAACAGTAAAATCTGTACTTGTCGAATTACTATTGACAGTTATACATGGAAGCAACTTCTTTCTACGTATGGCTTCCCATGGATTTCTAATTGGATTTGCACAGTCCGAGTAGGGGGGAAAATCAAGTAACTCCAACTTTATTGTCACCAAGAGATGAGGATTATATTTAAAGTAGAAATAACAGTCCAGGTACAATCGTGCATGGAAAGTGTTATAGGAGGAGAGTTTCTAATGTGATCAATTTTGTTTCCTTCCACAAGAAGAGAAAGAGAAAAACCACAAGGAAAACATAAGAGAATTGTGAATGTGAAACAAACCATATGGGTACTTTCTCACCTCACCAGTAGAATTCTGGATTTGAGACAGGAAAATTGCATAATAAAAGCCTTATTTGGAGGCGCTTGTGGTATAAGGAAGGATGAAAGAAGGTGTTTGATGCACCTGTATCTTGCCTTTTAATACTGGTTTATTCTGTAAGCCTTTATTACTCTAAGAAAATGACAACTTTGTAGTGAAATTATTTCAATAATTATTTCCACTAGAAAACAGTGGGAATATTAGAAGAAGCCAGACTGAAAAATGCAAGAGAATTTTAGCAGGAGACTTCAACCAAGCATTGACCAACAGTCTCACAGGCTTACTTTCTTGATGGACCTATTAAAAGACATAACCAAAGACCCAGTTTGAATTCATCAGTTCAGTTCAACATACCACATTCTCCCCATCATGCAACAATCAACCAATTCAACAATCACAGGAAAAGAATATCATCCATCAGACATCAATGTTAGCCACCACAGAGAAAGCAACCAATTCAAGGATAGAACCACAATTTTAGCAGCTGAATAAATAATCTACCAATAACTAGGTATCAGTCACATTGCAAAGCAACATCTGCTCACAGAATCACTTATCAGGTATGTTCAAAGCAGGTAAGACAGAAGAATATAAAACGCCCACATCTGCAAAACTCCTGCATTGATGATGCCACCTTGAAGATTAATGAAACATTAATCTTGAAAAAGCACCTTTGGGACATTAATGAAATATCTGCAATCCTCAGATCAAGCTTGGAGAACTCTAAACAATGCAACAAGTCAACTCTGAGCCACACATTCAACTACCATGATATTAATGAATCCGAGTCAGATTTCTTTAAACAGTAATGTTGTCCCTGTATATTTTTAAAATATATCCTGCTAAAGGAAATGGCTTATATGATAGAGCTAATGTTAAATCACAACATATCCAGGGATGGCTTTCACTTACCTTTCCTACCAGTTCGCAGATGTGAGTGCGCGCGCACGGCCACCTGCGCATGCACTTTGCTCACGTGCACGCCTCCCCGCATGCGCCCAGCCTCAAAAACATGCCAAAAAGGAGTGCCATAGAGCCGGGGTGGGGGTGGGGGGCTGTTGATTTCCGCTACCGGTTCGGGTGAACCGGTCCAAACCAGCAGAATATCACCTCTGAACATATCCCCCCAAGGCAACAATCCATATTGCCTAATTCAATGGTTTCACAGTTTTACATTTTGATGGTGTGAGATGACATGAAACCAAATAAAAGTCATTCACTTGAAACTGTTCTACTTTATGAACTGGAAAAGGTCAAAGATATGCAACGCTGAATCTTCATTACAGACTGATTGCTTATTTCAGGCACACTTTCACATTAGAGCGGAAAAAAAAACCCGTATTCTTTTTACTTGTTTTATGATGGAGGTGTTGACTGGAAGGTGGTCTCAGGCTAACAGAGCTGTGCTTTGAAAGGTACTGTGAATGATGAACTGTGTTCCACTGAAATGACATTATTAGCTTTGGCAAGAAGCGAATTCAGCTATCTCCCAGTTTTGCCAACCATAAAGAAAATCTTTGAAAAAATATGTGTTTAAACTGCAGAATAATAAAGCACCTAGCCCACAGTTCACTGGCAGGCATGCTCGTTGTTATGGAAGGTGTGCATATAGTGGGGAGAGATAATCAGGAACAATGCCAAGCAGCTATTTCAGTAGAGGACTCTGTACTCTTGGCTGCTGATTTAGCGCTCTCAGTTTTCTGCCAGGCTACCACGTTCAATATAAGCAGCTGGATCAGGGTTGCAAAGATACACATGAAAGAGACTCTAGGCCAGGGGTGGCCAAACTATGGTTCTTTGAGGACCTGTGGACTTCAACTCCCAGAATTCCTGAGCTCACCATTCATGCATGGCTGGCTCAGGAATTCTGGGAGTTGAAGTCCACAGGTCCTCAAAGAACCATAGTTTGGCCACCCCTGCTCTAGGCCATTATTACAATGTGCACCTATAACTTATTTTACTCACACACTTTACAAAGCACAAGAAACCATTGAAGTCCAGACAAGTGAATGAAATGTACCCCATGAGTTAATTTGTCTTTAATAAGAATATACTCAAAATGATGTTTAGTTAGTTATTAAACAATGCCTATCGCCCACTCCACTCCAAATGGATTCTAGATGGGATCTACCCAAGTCCAAAGATGTGCACTAAAATGTATAAAGGTAAAGGTTACCCCGCACATGCGTGCTAGTTGTTTCCGGCTCTAGGGAGGATGCTCATCTCTGTTTCTAAGCCAAAGAGCCAGCACTCTCCGAAGACGTCTCCATGGTCATGTGGCCGGCATGACTAAATGCCGAAGGCACACGGAGTGCTGTTATCTTCCCACCAAAGTGGTCCCCATTTTTCTACTTGCATTTTTTACATGCTTTCGAACTGCTAGGTTGGCCGAAGCTGGGACAAGTAACGGGAGCTCACTCCGTTACACGGCACTAGGGATTCGAACCGCTGAACTGCCTACCTTTCTGATCGACAAGCTCAGCATCTTAGCCACTGAGCTACTGCGTCCCTCTAAAATGTATATGGGTAACCAAAGTCAACAACAACCAAAGAAACCCAAAAGCATCAAAGGCACAATTCAGTTAACATAAGGGCTAAATCTCCAAAGGAACAATGCTTTGACTTGTCAGAAAACCTATACAATATGAACTATCCATACCACTAACCTATCTTCTCCTTTGTTTGTTTTTCCTTATCACACTCTTTATATTTTGTCTGCCCAAACAGGTAGACTAGATTAAAAAACAGACTGTGTAGACCTAAAGCTACTTTTGTTAGAATGGTTATAGTAACATACAGTAATCTTGCAAGTATGAATGAGCTTCCTTGGTCTGCTGTTTAATCTTCATGTGAATTAGGAGGAGGGGAGCCAAGACATTTTCCTAAGACATTTTCTTGGCCTGGATTCAATATTCATTTATCTGATTGTTGCTTTGGTAATGCACATTTTCACTTTAGCTAAATTGCAGGATCAAAAACAGTCTTGGAGTCACAAGGCAGAACAGTAAAATAGCAATAGCAATAGTACTTAGACTTACATACCGCTTTCCAGTGCTTTTCAGCCCTCTCTAAGTGGTTTAGAGAGTCAGCATATTGTCCCCAACAATCTGGGTCCTCATTTTACCCACCTCGGAAGGATGGAAGGCTGAGTCAACCTTGAGCTTGGTAAGATTTGATCTGCCAAACTGCTGGCAGCCGGTGATCAGCAGAAGTAACCTGCAGTACTGCACTCAAACCACTGCACCACCACAGTTCTTAATAGACAGCAAAATTCTTGTCTCTACTTTATAGGCAAACAAATCAATGCAAGTTTAATAAATATTTGTACCTCATTTGGTCTTGTGCAGGGTTTTGTGTTTAGCAAAGTCTGATTACAAAAGGGCATTTAATTCTTGCTATACTGCACAAAAAATATAGCATTTTTATTTTATGTTATTGTTATTTATTTAAAATACCCTCTTACTTGAAAAAATAAGATAGCATTCCTGTGAAACAAGAGGTTTTATTATGAAGCCAATTATGGGGTTTAAAATTCAAGTTACCAAGATAATTTTAGAATGGTGACAAATAATTAACTGGTGCATCTGGTTTAATAATGCATTCTGCAACAGCTGTAGTAAATTCTTAGCAATCTGCTTGACAAAGGAAATAGGCACCTGACAAAGAATATAAAAATATATAATGGTATTTGGAGCATGGGTCAGTTGTAGCACAACACATGTGATGTTCTCCCTGTTATCTTACCTGATTAGAAATGAGCCTTGCAAGAACATCCATCCTAGATCCTGACTCTGAGATCATTTTAGCTGCATTAATCACATCTGATGTATTCTTCAGTGGTCCTCTGCCCCTTTAATTAAAACAATATATATATAATGAATATTAAACATCTGGTACAATCTTAGAATAAATATGAGAATGCAATTTATTTTAGTCCTCTAAGAATGTCTCTGTTGCATTTGAAAACATCTCCGGGGGGCGGGGGATGAGTCTGCCTATTGAGATGAGGTGGACTGGTTGCTTTCGTGGTGTGGAGACAATAGTTTGGTCCTTAACACCAATAAGATCAAGGAGCTTATAGTGGACTATAGAAGGAATAGATCAGACATCCAGCCCTTGCTTATCAATGGAGACCGAATGGAGCAAGTGGCCAGTTTTAAGTTTCTGGGTGTTATCATAAAAGAGGACCTGACCTGGGGCACTCACATTGCAGCACTGGTCAAAAGGGCCCAGCAGAAATTATACCACCTGAGATTTTTCAGGAAACAACAACTGAATGAAAAACTGCTGGTGGCCTTCTACCGCTGAACTATAGAGAGTATTTTAACTTACTGCACCCGTGTATGGTTTGCTAATTGCACAGTGGAAGATAGGACAGTGCTCCAGAGGGTTAACATCATTGCCCAGAGGATCATTGGTTGCCCTCTCCCCTCTTTGGAAGAGTTTCATAGCTCCCGCTGCCTTAAGAAAGTTCAAAACATTCTTAAAGATCCATCTCATCTTGGGCACCCTTTTTTTGAACTGTTACCATCTGGCAGATGGTACAGGATAATAAAAACAAGGACAAATAGGCTGAAAAACAGCTTCTATCCCAGAGCAGTAATTATATTGAATTCTACTGTATAGTGCAATATTAATGTAATATCGGGTTTTCAATTCAATTATATAGAATGTGAAGGATGCATGTTCGTGTTTTATTTTTATAGTTATAATGTACACTGAAGATGGCATTTAATTATGTTGTACGAGGTGCAATGACAATAAACTAAACTAAACTAAACTAAAACAAGAGATGTGTCTGAAACCAGATGATCACATTTTATCTATTGCATGTGTGATGGATTGGATTCTCAAGGTGGCCTACAATCCACTATAAAAATATTTTAAATTAATTTCTAAAAGGTAAATTAGCAACAACACCAAAGAATCCCACATATTGTCTGGATGAACAGGAAATGAAGAGAATTATTATAGCTATACACACGTATAATGAAAACAAATAATCAAGATAGCTACACAATCTTCTCGGAGCAATAGCAATTGAAAGAAATTTGGCAACCTTTCAACAAAATTTGCTGAGCTGCTAGAAAAAGGAGACAAGCAACTTCCTCATCCAATTTTGCATGACTCATAAGACCAAAAGAGGTGTCATAAATTCAACACACCTCACCATTTAAACACACCTTACCTTTGAAAAGGGCATTGAAAGAACATGTGAATATTTCTATTTTCTTTAAGGGGCAAAACCAAAGACATTCTTGAATAGGAATTTCAAATACTGCTTTTGAAAAGAAGGCAAAACATTAAATCCGCTGGAATGTCAAGGGATGTTGGCTTAGTAACTTGCATGAGAGAATGGGCTTCCAAACAGATACCTGACATATCAAATAAGGTGGTTATTTTTTGGAGGGTTTTTTTACAAGTCCTGCTCAATATCTGCATTGAGGATTATTGTGAAAATATTAAAATCACACTGTCTTCCAATTTAAAATGGAAGTTTTATAAAATGATGTACCATTGATGTATGACACTAGAGAAATTTGTCTAAGAAGAATAACTTCAAATCACTGTCGGAAATGTGAAATACATAGAGAGATATATGGTGATCAGATAATTTTAAAAATTAATCAGATGTAACTGGACTTTTGTTATATGCATCAAGCATGTAATGTGGGAAATAGGTTAGAACTTACAGACAGTCAACTAGATTATTGGCTTTTTATATATGGCAACTGCAGCAAGGTTATTATAAGCAGAAAGATGGGAGAATACAGAAATACCTATCATGGAGGAATGGATTGTGAAGATGGCAAACCTTGCAGAATTGGCTAAACTGACTTCTTTGATGAAGGAGGGAACAACAAACACTTTTAAAACAGAGTGGAAACCCTTATGGACTTTTTGCTGGAAAGAACAATGAACTGATGATTTGCTGATAAACATGAACTGATGATTTCAGGGTTTAATAGTTAAAAATGTTTATGGGTAGAAGGGAACTAAACATATATAATTTGGGAAGGAGGAAATGTTAATTTCTGTGTTTGCACTGCGGCAAAGAAGATAAGAAATCACTTATTTAAACATTTATTTGTGATTCTCTTTTTGTTATCTTTTGCTTTTTTCATATTTCTTTATTTTTCTACTTTTACTTTGGAAATAGAAAGTTATATAAAGCTTTCTTTTAATAAAAAATATATCTTAAAAAATATACTGAGGGTGCATAGTCTTAAATCCCGGCAAATTCCTTTTGGGCTAAAGGAAAAGAAGAACAAACAGTGATAAAAGATACGCTGATTTGCCTATTAGGATCATTTGTCTCCACCCTCTGTGTTAGTGATACCACTTATCCTTGCTTATATCCAGAATTGATTAACTCTAAATCGGAAAAAAATATATGTGGGGAGTTGCCCCCTCGCATGCCTTTCCCCCCCAAAAAAAATATTTTTAGTAAATGACTGGTCTCCAAAGCACATTGAATTAAGGTTTGGTTGTAGCCATTCTTCTCATTCCTTCAGAAGAAAGAATTAAAATTTTCTTTCTCTGCTATTTTTAAAAGCAAACATTAGAGCTTGAATTTCCAGCAGCCAATATTTGCAATTACTTTGCTGAAAATAATCCTGTAAAATAAGTTTAGTTAGATCATTTCATTCTCAAACAAGCCTGTTTTTAAATTAGATAATTTACACGTCTCGAATTCAGTCCTTACAATTGGGAATAATACTTAAAATAATTCTCTTAGTAATACCCAACACAACTGGATTTCTCATAATTCCTCAAATCTCAAAATTTTAGCATACAATTTTAACCCAACATTAAGATCTTTAACATAAAATGTTTTGAATATTCAAGTGTTTTGTATAGTTTTTGATACAAATATGATGTGGATTTAGTTTTAGAGGTTAATTCCATCCGAATGAAAGCACGTCTGGTTTCTTAGAAGCTGCTGGTTCATACTGAACTCTGAGACGTGCTTGAGTTGATTGTATTGTCACTGTGGAGAATTAGGTTGGCAACATTCCATCTGAAGTCTAGGAAAAAAAACAACCTTACAGCAATCGTTGCAAAGTAATTGATTTTAAATTGATTCCAGATTCCACCCGGTTTTCAATAGAACGTTTTTCGCTCTATTTTTAAACTAGAGTTCTTCCATAGTTAAATATTCATGGGGCAGTTGATATCCACAGGTCAGATAGATGTACAACATTTGCAAGCCTGAGGCCTCTTCCGTGTATGCCCTATTTCTCCAACACATGAGATGCCAGTACAATCTTTGTAATATGTCCCATCAGAAATGCCACGATCCTATTTCGTACATAATATTTCATGAGTCAAGAAAGAAAAGAATATCTGACATCACATCTTCTGCATTTCTGAAAGCAATTAGCACCCACACAGTTGCTTTGGTAGTTCCACCTTGCTGTTAGACGTTTGTGGAAGCAGCTTCATCAAATGATAACATAAGAATAAGATTATGCTTTGCCACCCACCTCCAGCTGGAGAGAAAAGAGGGGGGGAAAATCAATCAAGTGGACAGCTTAAAACTGTTAAGTTTTTAGCTGGGAAACCACAAAAGAGAGAATACTAGTTTCCTTCAAATGTCGGATATGGGTATAAAGTACTTGGCTTTGTGGAAATGGATACTTACTGAAAAACATAGCTTTGGAGGAATTCTAGTGTTCTATCCAAAGTATGGCTCAGCCTTTGAAAGGAATGGCTTAGGGCTGAGATTTCAATTCAGTAAAAGTAGCCACTTAAAATGAGCCAGTTTGGTATAGTGGTTAAGGCAACAGGCTAGAAACCAGGAGAACATGAATTTTAATTCTGTTTTAGGCATGAAACTCGCTGGGTGACCTTGGGCTGGTCCCTTTCTCTTAGCCTAGGAAGAAACAGACAATGGCAAACCATAGGGGTGAAATTCAAAATTTTTCCCTACCGGTTCTGTGGGCGTGGTTTGGTGGCCATGGCAGGGGAAGGATACCGCAAAATCTCCATTCCCTCCCCACTCCTGGGGGAAGGATACCGCAAAATCTCCATTTCCACCCCACTCTGGGGCCAGCCAGAGGTGGTATTTGCCGGTTCTCCAAACTACTCAAAATTTCCGCTACCGGTTCTCCAGAACCTTGTCAGGACCTGCTGAATTTCACCCCTGAAACCACTTCTGAAAAAGGTTGAGAAGAAAACTGCAGGAAATTGTCCAGGGGAATTCTGGGTCTTAAAGTTGCCAAGATTGGACAACCCATTCCTTAAGACATTTCAGTGTTTAGTGTCTCCACTCAAGACTAATTTTCTGAATGAAAAAGAATGGAGAAAGGATTACAATGTATGAGTAGAGAAGGGAGACCACGGGAGCCTTCTGTCCTTCAGGCCATTTGGAGTTCTTCTGACAACTCCAGTGGCAGAAGGTGGAAAATGTATATAATTCCCAGAGTCCTCTGGGAGTTGGGCAGCATACAAATCTATTTAAATAAATAAATAAATAAATAAATAAATAAATAAATAAATAAATAAATAAATAAATAAATAAATAAATAAATAAATAATAAATAAATAAATAAATAAATAAATAAATAAATAAATAAAATAAGAGTCGGGGGAAAGCACATGCAGCAGAAACTCCTTGGCAGATATAATCTCTTCTTCTATTTTTGCCAAATGTCAAAGGAAAAAAAACTATTTCCAGCTTTGTCACTTATGACTTTGAACTTACAATTTTAAGGTCTATTTCGTTCTAGCCTCATCTTGTTTTTATTTACTTATATTTTTCTTCTTGTAAACATCACCGATCGCACATCGCAACAGTCCATCTTGTTGGGTACTGAGATCTGCACAGTTCTCCCCCCCACACACAAACACCATTTGGAAGATTTGCTTGATCAGCTATTTTGGCAAGAGCAGATCATTCGACTGCAAATTATCCATCCTGAACAGCATCCCTGGCAGGAAGTAAGATAAAGTTTCTTTACTCCAGCCCAGTGATAATGGTGAGTATATGTGTAGGAATCAAAGTCTGCATGCACAGTTCTTAATTCCGAACAAGGAAAAAGTTGAAGTCTTTAGAGTTGAAAAGATTGACCACTTCCACAAGTAAATAAATAATTTCTGTTAAGAACCAGCTGATACCTTTGAATTTACTATAGTGATATATATTCGCCCAAAACATATCTTCTTATTGACTTAGGGGCATTGTAGTGACTTTGAATGGCTTAAACAAAAGAATCAAAAAGTGCATATTCTGCTAAATAGCATGTTGACTGGGAGTATGGTGGGAACATATTATATATAGATTTTTATTTTATTGGCTGTTTTTTTAAAATAATGTCATTTAAGCTGTCATATCGTGAAAGCAACTTCTAAATTAAAAATCTTATTCTGAGAAAAAGATATCACATAAAATATAAGAAAAGATTTTGGAGAAAGCATGATGGCATAAAACAACTGGAAATAATGTTAATCATTTTCCTTTGAATCAAAGTCAGAGAAAGAAAGAAAGAAAGAAATTATAATATAAAAACATGATGAAATAGAATTCAAAAGTTTAAATGTTTTTGGGGAAAAGATTTATTTTTCATTTTGATTGCCAATATACTTCACCAGTTGAAATCTCTTAGTCAAAAATATGTAAAGCAAGCAAGCAACCAATATGTCAGTAAGTAAAAAATGCTTGTGTTGTAAGCTAACTATGAGAAGCTGGAAGAATTATTGGTCCACATATAACCTTAACAACATCTGCTACTGGGGTGGGTTCCTCCCAGTTCGGACCAGATCGCCTGAACCATTAGCAGCCCGCTGGTGACGCGACAATGGCATCACAGATCCAGTTTGGTCGGTGCCGGTCCGTGGGCACCACCATCTTTTTTGGGGAATTTTTGGTGAATTTTTCTGTGTTTGGATGGCTTCTCTTCTTCTGCAGCTTGAAAAAGCGCCCTCTGGCTCACCCCCGGGTTAATACTTACCTTTATTTCTTCACCCGAAGCACAGCTGATCAGCTCCTCAGCTGTGTTTCGGGCTGAATCCTGCTACTGAGCATGCGTGGAAGTAAAATTGCATTGGGGAAAGTGTGCGCATGCGTGAATGGAGCGCGCGGGCGTGCACGAAACATTACAATGTGAACCGGTGGCGAAGGTAAGTGGAACCCACCCCTGATCTGCTACTAGTTTCTCTCTTTTATAGGAAAGAGTGAGGTGACAGACCTACTTGATGAAAAACATCTTGAAAAAGGATGACAATGGCAAACTACTTCTTTGCTGTTGCGAACGAAACTATGTAAATGTGTTCATGAAGACAGCAGGAACTGAGCTTTTTAAAAAGACCACTGTCCTTACTTGGTGCCTTGCTAATGAGCTGAGATGCACCACCGCTAACCCTAGCCTAGAAAGTAATTGCCACTAGCCTGTTCAGCAAGGGGGGGGGGGGTCCAACCTTGGTAACTTTTAAGACCTGTAGATTTCAACTCCCAGAATTTTCCAATTCTGGGAGCTGAAGTCCACAAGTCTTAAAGTTGCTGAGGTTGGACACCCCTGCTGTACAGACTTATTGCACAATTTAGAATCCTGAACAGTTCCAAATTTGCAGAACATCTTTATGGAGAGAGAAACTCTTCATTGTACAAAGTTATCTGCTATATATGAAGGAGAACGATAGCAGAGGGAATATTTGCTAACATGCTAAATTTTTGTTCCCCTTTTCTGCAGGTAGAGTTTTCCTATATTTGAAATGACTGAAGAGGAGTAATGAAGCAGACAATATTGAAGATAAAACTATTGGTTAGTGCTCTGCTATTACCACTTGCTGAGGTATAAGCATACTGTTAGCTAGAAACAAATCAATATATAAGCAATGCTTTATTGAAGATGCTGTCTGCCAGTTCCAGAGTTTCAGCATTTAGAGCATTTTATTTGCAGATGTTAAGAACAATGTAAGAGATTGTGGCTGGGTTTCAAAGTTATTTGGGGATGTTAGAAAATGGAAAAGATGTGGCAAGTTTCATGATAACCTTTATAATCGATAGAGGTTATTGGATTTCATAGAAATGGCTGCAATAGTCATTGGATTATGAATAGTACTTATGATACTAAAATAGTAATTATTTTCTATTCAGCTTGTAGCAAATAACATATGATGTAATTTTAGACCTCTAGAGATAATAGTAGCTCTCTTTTTGCTTTCACTGAAGGAAAGTCCTCTGAAGACAGTAGGAAAAATGATCTAGCCATTTCTGCATCTATGGAATTTGTACTTATGACACAGAGTGACCTAAAGATAATACTATAGATAATACCAAAAGTGATATTAAAAGGGTGAGGGAGTGAAGGAAAGAGCAAAACTAAAGTTAGATGCTATTGCAAGGCAAAAATAGGATATACAAAAATTGGACACAGGAACAACTGGAAGAAATAATTAGTGTGCAATCAGATAACCAAGGAACCAGCAACACCAAATCTCAAAACTTTGAAGTACAAATATCTTCATATTTTCTTTTCTGGAAAGTTGGAGTTTTTTTCTGAGTTCTTAAAGTAAAAAAAAGGTCCATTATAAAAGTACACCCTGGATGAAAGCTAGATTTATCACTCTTCTTGCTAGGGTTTCCACTTATGGACAGCTAGGGAAATGGACAAAAAAAGTCCAACACATTGAAAATAGAAAAGGCAGTAAAAACTTCTTTTCATAGCACTGATCCCAATGTTGACTCTTGGAATCAGTTTCAGTTACCTTGGCTGCAAGTTCATTGAAACTAAAACTTGTCTGAATCTCCTAAGTTCATTCAATGTTGACTTAGATTTGGGTTTTGTCTGAGGTACAGTACATACACAGGTAGATGGTGGATGGTCTATAGCAGTGGTCCCCAACCCCCGGTCCGCGGCCCGGTACCGGTCTGCAGAACAAATGGTACCGGGCCGCCCTGCTACTACGTCTTCTGTGCAGTGGCGGCGGCGGGTCCTGCGACTTTTGCGAGTCCTGCGAGTCCCGATAATAAGCGCAGGGACGGGACTCCTGCGTCTGCCGACGTGCCCCGGCCCAGCTGATCAGCGTGGGGGCGGGGCTTCTGCTCACACACCCCTGCGTTTTTTAATATTCCGTTACCTGGCTGCTCTCCTGCAGGCTCAGGTTGTGTGGCTAATAAAGAATCACGAGTGACATTCTCTGCTGGCTCCTCTGCACGGCGTCAGGGACGTCACTCATCATTCAATGCAGCCGCCGCGGGTGACTGTTGAACTTCACCAAGCAGCTAGCGCTGTGGCCACTCTGACCAGCGGCGGCTTTAGTGAATGATGAGTGACGTCCCTGATGCTGTTCAGAGGAGCCAGCAGGGGATGGTGGGCAGGGGATGGTGGGCAGGGGACGATGGGCAGGGGACGATGGGCAGGGGACGATGGGCAGGGGACGATGAGCAGGGGACGGTGAGCAGGGGACGGTGAGCAGGGGACGGTGAGCAGGGGAGGGTGAGCAGGGGACGATGGGCAGGGGAATGTTGGCCCGATGGGCAGGGGAGTGTATTTTATTTTGATGCCATGTTTAAATACAATTAAATTAAAATTGTTTATATTTGAGATTGTTTTGATTTAATAATCAACGCGACGCCACAACCCCCCCCCCCAGTGGGCCGCGGAAAAATTATCAAACGTTGACCGGTCCACGGCAATAAAAAGGTTGGGGACCACTGGTCTATAGCATATGTCCACAGCAGGAGAGAGAGTAAAAAAGATTAAAAACCTGGTGTTATCTATTGAACTGGAGGAATATATACTGTATAGTATAGACTCCATGGCTACTCAAAATAGCAGGATGAAAATATTTTGCCACTGACAACCTTCAATTGTGACTTCAATCTAACTCTTCTAGCTCACGGAGGCCAGAACAGAATTCGTAGGTGAGATCAGCATTGCTGGAATTTTTCAGCTTAGTAAATTATCTATTTTAAATTCTCTTTCATTAGATTAAATGGGGAAATTAGATACCTACTCCAAGATTGCATGACCTAGGGCCCACTCTTTGTTCTTCTCATGATAAAGGAGAGGCTTCTTCCATTTGATTCAAAATTACTCTTCCTCCTTAATCCTCAAAATGTCCCATTTTAGGGTTCATGCTTATTACCACAGACATAGCGAGAGATAAAAGAAAATGGCTTATTTGACTTGTAATCCTTTTAGAACCTAGTAAATTACCTGCAGGGCTCAATATAGACAGAGTATAAGATAGAAGCTGAAATTCATTGATCTCATTGCTTTTATGTGGCTAAGCAGTAAAAATATTTCATGACAGAAAAACAGGACAATTACTACAGCGTTCATTAAGAATGACAATTAAAGCTTAGTTTAACCTTACCATTAGTTATCCTCTCCCATGGAGTAGAAGTGTACATCAAAAAAGGAGGGAAAACAAGGGCATGAAAAGGAGGAAGAGGAAGAGCTAGAAAAATGTTCTTTTCCAGCACTTATGCAAAACTAGAAATAATTTGAATATTATTTCAAAATTGAAATAATATTTGAACACAAATATGCATGTTTCTGAGATCTTATATAACTTAATCAACAGTATAGAGTACTAACTTTAAGTGTATATGGGGGAAATAATTTTCAGAGATTGACTGGCAATTTTAGTTAATTTATTTACATAACCATTACCTTTTATTGTCAAGGGAGGCTGTTAAGCCTTCAAAGAAAGAACATTTTAGTTAGGGTAAGTAGAAACACATAATTTAAAGTTTCTATTAACAGCTAAGAGAGCTCTGATTTTTTTCCCCTCAAGCTTACATAAGTGATCAGCATGAAACTGCTGTGACAAGCTAGTAGAAAGGAATATATTAATGAAAAGAGTGTCATTATACCTATTTCTTAGCTTGTAAAACAAGAATTAAAGGCCTTAGGAAGGTTGACCATTTCCATTTAGGATTTCATAGCTCATTTTGTTGAACAATTAAGAAAACTCCTGCTGGTGGGATGATTAAAAGAAACTTCAATGTCTCTTCGTGTAAAGAGAAGGACCATCAGCTGAACTGAAACCAGTGAGCCAGGGCAGTTACCATTTCATTAGGTAAACCAGGAATCTCTCTCCTCTCCACATTATTCATCCTTAGAAATATTAAATGAAATGAAATAGTATGCAGACAAACTCTAATTTTATTATTGCACCACAGCTGTTGGGCCTGAGACGAGGATACAAAAGTCTTTATCCATTTTGGATAGGACATTTATCACCTTGCTTGTGAACTGACACTGCAAGCAGACAAACAAGACCTAGTATTTGTTTCCTGTGAGAAAACTACCCTAGGACTCTTTGACATGGCACATGATTTGCCCGATCAGCTGAAAAGCTGGGGAATGGGTGAGCGAGGTGAAAACATTTGTAAGGAACCTTGCTCTGAGCCCCAGCCAGCTGCTAACTCTACATTGACAATTTGCCAAAAATTATTTTGTTCTCAAAGTCATACTCCAAAGACATTTCAGCAGTTTTATATCTTGTCTGTATTTTATTTCATCTTCAGTTTTTCCTAAGGATACTTTTATTTTGACTGAAGTTAGGTTTCCCTTTTCACAGCCCTGCCAGTTTGTTTATTCAGTATGTATCTTCCTTCCTTGAGCCTTAAATCTTCTCCTTCAGGGAAGACTCCATCAGCTGGTGCTTCTGAAGATTCATCTTCTATGGGGGGGTTTCAAAACTGTCATGGAAGTGTTGAATGCAGTGGTGAAATCCAATTTTTTTTACTACCGGTTCCGTGGGTATGGCTTGGTGGGCATGGTGTGGCTTGGTGGGCGTGGCTTGGTGGGTGTGACAGGGGAAGGATATTGCAAAATCTCCATTCCCACCCCACTCTGGGGCCAGCCAGAGTGTTGTGGCCTGTCCGCAGCGTGTGCAGCCTGGGCCTTTGGAACCTTCAGTGCCTCTTGGCAGTGCTGAGAAAGGAGGGGCTACTACTCCTTTCCTGAATGCAAGAGCACACAGGGCTGCCAAGAGGCACAAAGGTCTACTCAAGAGGAGGTCTACTCGAGAGTAAGACTTGGGGCTAATTGGACACTCCCCTAGTCTATTTAAGAAGAGTTGATGCAGCTGGGAAGCTGCAGAAAACAACTTGGGAAAAATCCGTCTGAATCATAGTTTTTTTTTATGATACCTGTTTTGTGTTTCTCTGTCGGTGTCTTGTTACCAGAGACTGGACTCTAGGAACTTTGCCAACGCTAAGAAGCTACGTAAGCTAACTGGACTTAATTGGCTCGTCACTGTTTGAGAACTCTTTGAACTAATCCCGGCTACTAATGAAGTAATTAGTAACTGGTTGTTTGCCAACGAAGACTGTTTGTAATTGGTGTGTGCATTCTTTACTTATAACAGTTTTATTAGTAAAAGTATTGCTTTAAACCTGTTCGTGTGGCTGTGTGCTTCGTGGCAACAGAACACAGAGGTGGTATTTACTGGTTCTCCGAACTACTCAAAATTTCCGCTACCGGTTCTCCAAACTACTCAAAATGTCCGCTACCGGTTCTCCAGAACCTGTCAGAACCTGCTGGATTTCACCCCTGAATGTATATATTCTACTAAGAACAGGGGGCACCTTGGCTTTTTTTCCACTTTATCCTGCTCAGTTATGAGTTGCCCCAATAGATATTTTCTCATCTGTCAACCATCTTCTGAACTTCCTACCTCTACATGAGACACCTACTCCAAGTTGAATTTGAGGGATACTGCCTTTCTTTCCTTCCCACAAGTGCCCCAGTCGCCATCTCTGCAATGAGGTGATTCTCCTTCGGAGGTACCTGCTGAGAATTGAATTTTTTTTCTAAGCTTGTATGGTAACAGTGCCTATTATTTTTTCAGCTGCTTGCAGTCCGTCAGATTATCTCTCAAAGTGAGCCCAGTTCTGGCAGGCCCTTCAAATTAAACTCTCTCTGTGCTGTATTTGGGATAATGCAATTATCTCTGTTGCCTTTTCTGCTTGGTCAATTTGAGCTATGTTGCATTACTGTAGTACTTATTTTTCAATATTCTTCACCTTCTGGTTGCTGTTTTGTTGCCCACATTCTATTGCTTGGTTCACTAAGACAGCAGAGGCCACTATGCCTACAACTTGCTATAAATTGGGGCCTATTTATTTTTTCTTGTTTGAAACAGCCCAGAAAGAAAGATGACTATGTCCTATAGAAACGTTCATACTACACCATAATTCACCATTCAAATTAAAAAAAAACATTACAATTAACATCTAAAAAATAAAAACCTCTTTGATTTACAAAGAAAGGAGGAGATATAACATAGATCTGACATAAACCTCAAAGGCAGTTGATAACCCTGCAGTGAAAATAAGACAGGAAATGAGAACATTGTTACTATTAAACAACATTATTTTCCTAAACTTCTCTTTTGTTCTCTTAATTTTCTGATTGATTGTAAAAAAAAACATACAAAACCCTCTGTGGTATTCTCTCACATTTTCTTTGTCTTTCCAAAGACAGATTAAAGCATGCCAAATTATTTACCTGCCACTTGACTAGACTTCAGGTATATGCATGATTTCAATATAAGTTGCTAAATTAGTGGAAATAAAAATATCTGCCTTGCAATTAATTGCCTTGCAATTAAAATGTACAAGTGGATTTTTTTTAAAAAAAGTTCTTAACTAAGATCTAAAATGTTGCATAGATTAAAGCAGTAACCTTGTCTGACTGAACCCTAAAGAGCAAACCAAATTTTTAAATCTAAGGATCTATCCACATATTCCCCCAATTGTAAGGTCCTAAACTAGATAATCAACCCTGACTGCGCTTTAGAAGGCCAGATCCTGAAGATGAAACTCAAATACTTTGGCCACCTAATGAGAAGGAAGGACTCACTGGAGAAGAGCCTAATGCTGGGAAAGATTGAGGGCAAAAGAAGAAGGGGACGACAGAGAATGAGGTGGCTGGATGGAGTCACTGAAGCAAGAGGCGTGAGCTTAAATGGACTCCAGAGGATGGTAGAGAACAGGAAGGCCTGGAGGAACGTTATCCATGGAGTTGCGATGGGTCGGACATGACTTCACAACCAACAACAGTAACAAAACTAGATAATATCATTAGTGCTAGAAGCTAGAATCCCAGTTCCTTCCTACTGATGATTTTACCTTGTTTGGTAATGAAATATCTGCAAGAAAACCACTAAACTAGGACCCCACCTAGGACCCCATAGTTCAACCCTGAGCTACAAATATTGTCTTGTCTTGGTACCATACATGGGAATCAAACACTTCAGAAAGCATGAAAAAAGGAGAAAGTTGCATGTACACACAATACCACCGAGGAACTGCTATTTTTCCTGGACATATGCCTACAATAGCCCTTCAATAAGCATCCCCATGATCATATGATCAAAATTCAGATATTTGGCAAGTGACTCATATTTATGCTGGTTGCAGTGTCCCAGGGTCATATACCGTATTTTTCGGACTATAAGACGCACCTTAGTTTTTGGGGAGGAAAATAGGAAAAAAAAATTCTGCCTACCAGCATCCATCTGGCTAGTGTCGTTAGCAAACAGCCTGGAACAGGTATATTAGCCTTGCAAAGCTCCGTTTGAAAGGCTGCATTTTCAGCTTTGCAAAGCTCCGTTTGAGAGGTTGTTTTCAACCTTGCAAAGCTCCGTTTGAGAGGCTGTTTTCAACCTTGCAAAGCTCCGTTTGAGAGCTGTTTTTAGCCTTGCAAAGCTCCGTTTGAGAGGTTGCTTTCAGCCTTGCAAAGCTCCATTTCAGAGGATGTTTTTAGCCTTGCAAAACTCTGTTTGAAAGGCTGCATTTTCAGCCTTGCAAAACTCCGTTTGAGAGGTTGTTTTCAACTTTGCAAAGCTCAGTTTCAGAGGCTGTTTTTAGCTTTGCAAAGCTCCATATCAGAGGATGTTTTAAAGGCTGCTTTTTCAGCCTTGCAAAGCTCCGTTTGAGAGACTGTTTTCAGCCTTGCAAAGCTCCGTTTCAGAGGCTGGGAGGGGCTACATTCGGGGTATAAGACGCACCCAGATTTTCACCCTCTTTTAGGGGGAAAAAGGTGCGTCTTATACTCCAAAAATACAGTAATCACCTTTTGCAACCTTCTGACAAGCAAAGTTAATGGAGAAGACAGATTCACTTAACAACCATGTTATTAACTTAACTGTGTTAATTCATTTAGCAATTGTGCCAAGAAAGATTGTAAAATGAGGTAAAATTCACTTAACAACTGTCTCACTTAGCAACATAAATTTTGGGCTCCGTTATGATAGTAAGTTGATGACTACCATTTTTGTACCATTATTAAGGATTTAAATAAGAACACGTATACCATTTAAAAATATATATGAAATGCATAATATCCATTCTTCATCCAAAGGGGATAGACTATTTTATACAAACTGAGTTTACTGCATTTATCATAGGAAGATGTTACCAATTTTACTCCTCTTTTTTATGTCAACAATGATCACAATTACATTTATGAAGTTAAAGAAGACTGTTTTCCATAATACTTCCAGTGGATTGGTATAAAAAGTATATTAGGATTTTGTGTTCTATGTTATCCATTTAGAAAACTTCTGAAGAATTAAAAAACAAATGAATAAAATTGATTTATCTCAGCGTGCTCATTGGCAGTTTATTGAACTTAAGCATTTGTTATTTGATTTACTTGTGCCAAGTGCTATCACTGCTTATGAAGTTCCATACCGATAGATGTTTTGGAGGAATTAACTGGCTCCCAAAACTGTAAATTCTTTTTAAAGGACTCTGATAAAGGAAGTTGATGGAGATACAATATTAACTCATTTATTTTGGACTTATCGTGCAGTTGCCACATTTGGGGCTTACATCAACTAGATTGATAATATGACCCTGAATCAATTACCATGGGTTAAAAATGTAATGCTCTTCTTGACTTCGTGTTCTGATTTGAAAAACTATGGACTTTTCAGACATGAGGATTGGCTAAAGTGTTATATTCATATAACACTGGAAAGAAAAAGTAACACATGGTTTCAATTACTAGGTTGTTGATGGGCATCAACATGAACGTATCTACAATGGCTACTAGATAAGTTGTGACATATGGCTGATAACATAATCAAACAAATACTGCAAGTAACATTCTTGGGTGAAATGCAAGTAGATAATGATGACATTCATGATGCAGTTATCATTTCTGTATGGTCGTTTTTTGTCACTGGGATTTGCTGTGGTTGCTGCATTTTATCAACATTTAAATTGTGATGGCATTTTTGTTTTACAACAAGGTAAGAAAGAAGACTTTAAAAGTAATATGGTTGAAGCTTTTGTTTGTTTTTAATATTTTACAATTCCTTCCCTCAGTTTTTTATTTTCTGTCTTTTCCACTATCATGGTTGGGGCTTTGTTATTGTTTTGTTGAATTTCATTTCATTTCGTAAGATTTGTATGACCACCCATTTTAAACACCACTCACAACAACAAAACCAACAACTCAGGGGTGGGTTCTAACTTATCTCACTGCTGATTCGCTTCCTCCCGCACTGCGTGGATGCGCCTCGTGGGCACACACATGCGCAGTGCCGAAAAATCCGGGGGAAAAAAAGCAAAAACAAGATGGTGACCACATGCACAGTGCCAAAAACTCAGCTTCTGCACATGCTCAGAAGAATAAATAAATAAAAAAATTCAAAAAAAAATCAAAAAAAGATGGCGGCACCCACAGACCAGCACTGACCGAACCGGTTCTGTGACGTCATCATGACATCACCAGCGGGTCACTACCGGTTTGGGCGAACCAGTCCAAACCGGTGTGAACTCACCTCTGCAACAACTATAAAATCATAAATTAAGGCAACAGGCTACAAACCCGGAGACTGTGAGTTCAAGTCCCACCTTAGGCATGAAAGCCAGCTGGGAGACTTTGGGCCAGTGACTCCCTCTCGGCCAAATCCACCTCACAGAGTAGTGATTGTGGGGAAAAGAGGAGGAGGGAGGAGTATTAGGTATGTTCACTGCCTTGAATTATTTATGAAATTAATAAATGTGGAATAGAAATAAAAAATAAACAGTAAAGAAACAAAAACACAGCATCTCAGTCATGCCCCAGGGATTCCTCAAAACCAGCTCCAAATATCCTCATTCTATCCCAGTGTCTGGGTGAAAAGCCAAGTCTTGATGACCTTCCAAAAAAGTTGAAGAGGTGGGAGAGCTGCCCAACCACTGGGAGAATAGTTTCCATAAGGTCGGGGTAGCGATGAAAAAGGCAAGCTTCTAAATTCCCACTTATTCGCAAGATTTCAGGGAAAGACCTGGAGTATGCCTACCTTATTGGTATTGTGGGCAGATAATCTCAGGGAGAGGCAGTCCAATACTGTAGGATGTGTCAAGAACATTAACTGTTTTAGCATAAACCTTTATAAAATATCAAGGATTCTTTGTACCTGACATGTGGAGATTCTTCCAAGCTGAGGCGGGTTTTTTTTATTGTTCCACACCTACAGACAAAATCTTGCCAGACTGAGGACTCTACTAACTGGATCTACCATATACTCTGGAGAACTATTAGGGAGGGGCTGTCTTCACTCTCTTTCTCCTACACATAATATCTGGCCAGGGTTGCCTTTTACTCCACTGGACTGCATCCTTTCCCTATCCACCTCCTCAGTATCAAATAATCACAGTACCAAATAAAGTCAGTATTGTTGTTCCAAGTAAAATCGTATTGACCTCCTCAGTCAGTATGACCAGCGGTGGATTGCTCCCACCTGCCTCGATATAATGCTCTCCTATTTAGCCACGGTTTTGTGACTGGGCGCATGCACGGAAGGCACATGAATAAAGAGCATGCACGGGAGGCTGGGCGCACGTGTGGAGCATGTGCAGAGACGCGCACGCTCATATTTGCGAACTGGTAGGGAAGGTAAGTGAATACCACCCCTGGTGTGGAGTATTCTTATTTTAAATAAATATTTCTTATGTTTATTATTGTTATTATAATCCACTATTGATAGTTTAGGATTGGGAGTGCTCAATATATTGCCCATGGAAATCAGTTTGGTGCCTATAAACCCACCTGTCCCTTTTTATTTTCTAAATGATTATTTCAATTTTAAATAAAACAGGAAGCTGGCAGCTGCAAAGAGATGGTCCTGTTATCAGAATAATCTTAACTCCAACATAGGCCCCAGATGTATGCCTAAAAAAAAATAAAATTGAAACTAGCTTTCTTTGCTGATCAGCCCACTTACCTTAAATGTGAACTGAAAATCAGCCATGAATCTTCTGGACACCAGAACTCATGGTAAGGAGCAACCTCACCAGTAGATCTTGAGGTAAATCAATTTTTGGGTGGCTGTTAATATGCAGTGTGACAACCAATTTACAACCTGCCTCTTGGGACAGGCATTTTCCCCCCATGATGTGCTCTTAGAATATCTAATATGCCCAATGATCCCAAAAGGAGAGAGACTTCTGGATTCAGGGAAACATCCTTAACATAAAAAGGGACCCTGTAGGTTTTCTAGTCCACCCCCCTGCTCAAGCAGGAGACCCTGTATCATTCCAGACAAGTGGCTGTCCAGTCTCTTCTTAAATGCCTCCAGTGGTGGAGCACCCACAATTTCTGAAGGCATTCCACTGGTTAATTGTTCTCACCATTAGGAAATTTCTCCTTAGTTCTAGGTTGCTTCTCTACTTGATTGGTTTCCATCCATTGTTTCTTGTCTTGCCTTCAGGTGCTTTGGAAAATAGGTTGACCCCTCTCTTCATTGTAGCAGCCTGTTAAATATTGGAGCACTGCTATCTATGTCACTCCTCTACATCCTTCTACAACCTTCTGCAGCTGCATCAGCGGTGGGTTGCTCCCGGTTCGGTCCGGTTCTGTGAACCGGTAGCACCGGCTGCAGGAGGCTCCGCCCACCTGCCCGGGACACTTTGCGCATGCGCAGAAGTGTCGCATACGAGGGTGCGTGAATCGGTAGCGACGGGTTTTAGAACCCATTATTGAGTTGCATCTCAAGAAACAGAACTACCAATAGTTGTTTTTGTAGTTGCTGTAACAATCCCATACCCTACCTTTGATTACCCATTTTCTAACCATTAACAATTTAAATCTCATGAAAAAAAGTAAACATCATCATTCATTTGTATGCTAATACTCTTTCTAAAATCTATCTGTTTTGAGTGTTCCCTTACCTAAATCTGGATACATACCTGTGAATATTTCCAATTTGCCCCTCATTTAAAAGCACCATATGCTCTCTATTTGGAAGGGCTGTCAGAAGTCACATATCATACTCTCATGAGCCAACTATCCAGAGACCCACATTTACGATCATGGTAAATTACATATATATATATTCTAACTCTCTTTCTGTCCAGTTCTTTGGGGAACTACTTTTATTTATAGTCCACGAAGCAGTGCTTTTAGAGGCTGCTGTTACATTACCTAGTCTGGAAGGCCTTTGTTCATTTAAGAGATCATGAGAGAACAGAAGGATGGATGTGATATGCCAAGACACTGACTTTCCATTTTTTACCATTCTTTCTTTTAAATCACTTATTCATGGAAGTTTAAATAAACTGAAATATTTCTAAATTCTCAATTAGTATTGATTGTCAGAAATTAGCACCCCTCAGAAGTTGAAAGCAAGCATTCATGGGAGCTACACCCTGTTTTGCAGTGCAAGGTTCATAAACTTTTATCATCATGATTATGTGTTAAAAATTATGGAAATTGTGGGCCTGGAAGACATTAGCTCCTTTACCTTACAAAACTTGTGGAAATTGCAGATTTTGCTGTTCTATAACACTAACAGAGGTGGTATTCAGCTGGTTCGGATCGGTTCAGGCGAACCGGTAGTAGCGACCTGCGGGCCGCCCACCCGCCCCGGTGCTATGTTGTCCTATTTAGCCACGTTTTCAAGCCGGGTGCATGTGTGCAAGCCACGCGTGTGAGCAAAGCGCATGTGCAGAAGGCCATGCGCAGAAGGCATGCACACTCACGAACTGGTAGGGAAATTATGTGAATCACTGAACACTAAGTAAGCCTCGATTTTTTGCCATACTTTCAAGGATGCTGGGATGTAGTTAGTAACTGGGAGTGCCACTTGTTGCCAATCCTAGCATAAGGCCTCACAAAAGTCCTATATTAATAAATTCTCTGTGTGTATGTCTGTGTGTATGGGTATGTATATATGTATGTTTGTGTGTGTGTGAGTTATTAGCTCACTGATCCATCTGTTAAACTTATGTTTCACAACTAATTAATGTTTTTCACTGCAATAACCAGGAAGTGTGAAAGCTGCCAGTCACTGGCTAATTTCCATGAGCATTTCTGTACTGTATCATTTCCTTCTGCCAAATCCTCAGAAGGCAGTATGAAACTGACCAGCTTCCCTTCTCCTAGCTTGAAATGCTGAGATGAATCAGGGAACACCACAAGTCAGTCAACATTCACCTCCAGCTGGCCAACAGCATCAGCTACTGAGGATCCTGGAACAACATAAATCACTTTGTTCCTTACTCACATGAGAAGTAAATACCGTATTTTTCGGAGTATAAGACGCACCGGAGTATAAGACGCCCCTTAGTTTTTGGGGAGGAAAATAGGGGAAAACAATCTGCCTACCAGGTATTCATCTGGCTAGCGTCCTTAGTCTGGTCAGGTTCAGCACATTATTTTATCCCCTGGTTAGGACTTAAAAAAACCTTCTTCTGAGAGAGTAACAATGAAAGAGCATGCAACCCAGTAAGAGCTGGGAAGATTGTTAGCACCTGGTTAGGGCTAGAAAAAAACTTATTCAGAGCAAGTAGAGCAATGAAAAAAAATTCTGCAAAGACTTAGGGCTGGAAAAACATTCTTTGGAGAGAGTAACAATGAAAAAGCCTGCAAGGTAAGAGCTGGGAAGATTGTTAGCACCTAGTTAGGGCTGGAAAAAAGCTACATTCGAAGTATAAGACGCACCCAAATTTTCAGCCACTTTTAGGGAGGAAAAAGGTGCGTCTTATACTCCAAAAAATACGGTAAGTGAATTGTTAGCACCTTCCATGTCCTTGTACCTATTGGGTGCATCTGCAAAGTTATTGGGGGGGGGATTGGCTGCATGAGGAAACTTTCTAGCCGCAAAGTTCTCTTCTCGCAGGCATTTAATGCCTCTTGCAAGTTTTGCCAGTTAACCCAGAGGTGCTTTTTCAGAGGCAACTGGGATTTCTGGTTTTTCTTTGAAGATGTTTCAACTTCCCTTCCAAGAAGCTGCTTCAGCTCTAAAGCTTCTTGGATGAGAAGCAAAAAGCCTTCAAAGAAAACCAGAAAGTCCAGTCGCCTCTTAAAAAATGCACCTTCGGGATAACCATGACCTGAATGACTGAGAATCTCCATAGATATTTTGCCAGTTAAATGATAACATCTTAGCATATCTGTAACCAAAGCCCTTTTCCTGATCTCATGGCTGCATGATGCTCCAACAGCTGGAGTGGAGGAGGCATATTCGAAACATCTCCTACAGCCACGCACAAGGAACACATTCTGAAGCACCTGGCCAGGTGACTTGAACTGTTGCTGAAGCTCTGCAGAACTGTGCCATTGCAGTAAACAAGACCACCTTTGTTCTCCTCAACATTTGATTTCTGTGAATACATGGCAGAAATCAATGTTCTTGCAATCAGCTGTGAATTGCAGGTCCCATTGTGCTCTGAGCTGTAAATGCTGTCTTTTGTAGATTCAAGATTTGACCAAACCTTATCTTTTTAATCACAATTTATCTTTTTTTGTACAGCGTGAGCCCTCCCAGGTAAACTAGAAAGAAAACATAACAAGATGAACTAACTGTACTTTATGATAAGGGAATATTAATGGAATCTTGCAAATCTAAAGACAAAAACTTCTCATGGCCAGTTTTAATTGTGTAATCTATTAAGGCAGGTCTTTCCTAAGTTTCTTTCTCTGATTGTTAAGAAACTGCCTCTCTTGATTGTTTTCTAGGCAGCATCTCTTCCCCGCATTTCCCAAGGTCATTCTCACATTCGGGGGTGGGTTCTAACTTACCTCGCTGCCGGTTCGCTTCCTCCCGCGCTGCGTGGGCACATGCATGCACAGTGCCGAAAAATCCGAAAAAAATAAAATAAAATTTAAAAAGCCGAAAACATGCACAGTGCTGGAAATTCGGTTTCTGCACATGCTCAGAAGAAAAAATAAATAAATAAATTCAAAAAATAAAAAAATAAAAAATAAAAAAAATTCAAAAAAATATGGCAGCGCCCATGGACCGGTACCGACCGAACAGGTTCCGTGACATCATCATGATGTCACCAGCAGGTCACTACCGGTTTGGGCAAACCGGTCCGAACTGGGAGGAACCCACCTCTGCTCACATTCCATTCTGACTGCCTTTTTAACCGCAAGCCTACAAGTAGCTGGGGGAGTTTTCTTTCAATCTGTTTAATAAAAAAGAAAACTTACCTCTTCGATTAAATTCAAACCTTTATTGTCAGAGTACAATGTGCATACAATGAGATTGGCTGAGCCTCCCTTCGTGCATCCCCCCAACCCAATACAACTCACAGTGAAAGACACAAAATCCCTGACCCAGTGAATCCTACTAACAAACACACAATCCTACTACTCCATGTGAGCTTGTTGCACATCGCAACGGCCCCGCAAGTCAACCGTACTATGTTGTTATAAAGTTATTTTCCATTCAGAAGTCTGACAGCCCACAAAAAGCTCTTTTCAGTTTTGTAAGATTTTTATTTTCTTTTTGTAACTTTTTGCAATATACAACAAAGTGGTGGCTTTAGAGTTGTTTTTCAAGGGTTTAAATACTTCGTGAATCTGATTTAAAGAAAGATTTTGAAACTAATTAGAAAGTTCCTCTTGAGTGGGAAAATCTGTTTTGCTTACATTTCAATGCAAAACAAGACTTTAAAGGGCAACTACTAAAGCATACCAAAGCTACTTTAAGGAAAACTTTTAAACTATGGGCATAAGAAGTGCTTTAAAAGCACTTTAACTTTTCACTGAAACTAAAAGTTGTTACTGAAGATGAACAAACTCCTTAGAAGACAATTGAAATGGACTTTAAGATGGAGTTAAAAATTACAACTTACAAGAAAGAGATGGAAATACTGGATTTACAAGTGGAATTGGACAATTATTTAAAAATCAATCACATAGAAGTAATGTACTCAAAGAGCAAAGGGGAATATCCTTTTAAATTGAAATACAAGAGATTTATAGAGTGAAATTGGATAAAGATAATAACTTCAAGAGAAGAGGAAAAGAGACTAGAAGAAAATAGGAGTTAGAATTTTATCTCTGAGACTTAAAGATGGTTGGTTTGGGATGAAATAATGGGATGCCAGTTTTGGTGATATTTAATGGTTATCTGGGTTGAATAGCTTCTCTTTTGTAAATGTTCAGTGGTATAATGAATTTGTTTGTAATATTTACATTACGGTTTTTGGATATTTAAATAAGGAGTTATTTCTAGTGAAGTTTAATAGTTTTCAACTTTATTTATATATATTGGTAATGTTTAATTGTTAAGAGAGGGATTACGGGTTTTAAGACTAAATGGAAAAGGGGGATTATATACTTACTTTGTTAGGTATTTTTATTAATTTTTACTGGATCATTGTTGATTACTAAGGAAAGCTGAAGATTCAGAAATGAGTTTATAGAAAATGGGGTTAGGTATGGAATGAAGATGTATCTGGTTTTATTTTAAGAGACAGGGATAAATGGTTAATGTTTATATGCTTACTGAGGATGAAGGGGAAACTTTCTTTTTCTTATTATCTGCCTTATCTTATTTTTTTCCTACTTTCCCCCCACATTTTTCCTTCCACAATATGTCTATGTACATCTATTAGGTTCCTTTGTTAGTTTTATCATTTAATATAATTCTTAATAAACTTATTTTTTTTAAAGACCTCTTGATGATTTTTTAAGGATCCTGGTGGATGTTTTATCTTCCCTGTAAGTCCGAGAGAAATGTCTATTGGTTTAAGAATCCAAATTGCATAGAAATACATAGATGAGTCAGGGAGGAACTTGGACAGTTTTTTAAAAATTCTGTATCTTTCCTTATTACAATAAAGTATGTTCCAAGTATCTCTGCTGTCTCTGTTTCTTGAACTGGCCTACTTCAAAAAACCAATATCAATCTTGAAAGCCACTTCACTTTCTCGTATCTTTCTCAAGGTCAGCTCTAAGTTCTTTTGCAGCACCCAGCAGCATGGGGCAAAATGTTTAAATCAATTTCAATGTACTGTACATGTCAATACATTTATTAAAGAATTTAATAGACAGAATCAGAGATGGTCAGTTGTTATTTAAAATAATATAAAAGCTAGCCTTATCTCCCAAAAGTTAATAGGGTTCTGATTCCTGGACCTCAACCGCAGTATTGTTACTCTTTGCTCTCTTCAAAACAACTTGAAGGCAAATCAGATTAACCCAATGGTTACTACTGGGTTGCCTGATTGCAATTACCTTCTGAGAGGATGATATAAAAGCAGAATATAAATAAATATATTCTTCAAGACCGCATCCTACCTCATACATCCCTACTACCAGTTAGGTACCACAGAGTCGGTCTCCTCCAGGTCCCTTCAACCAAACAGTCGGTTGGTGGGCCCTAGGGGGAGAGCCTTCTCTGTGGGAGCTCCGGCTCTCTGGAACCAACTCCCCCCAGAGATCCGAACCATTCCCACCTTGCTGGCCTTCCGGAAAGCTATTAAGACATGGCTCTTCCTGCAGATGGGGTGATTGAGACTGTTGCTTGTGTTGTTTTTTATCCTTTCAATTACTATTGTTTTTATAGTATTTTTTTATAGTATACAGCTGTTCTTATATATGTTGTACGCCGCCCTGAGTCCCCAGGGAGTAGGGCGGCCTATAAGAATCGCAAATAAATAAATAAATGAATAATAAAATTATCCACAGGATCTTATAATTAGAAGATGGAGTAGGGCAGTGATGGCGAACCTTTTTTGGTTCGCGTCCCAAAAAGGGGGGGCGTGGGGGGCACGTGCATGCATGCCCACACCAGTGGCGGGTTGCCGTCTTACCAGTGCCGGTGCGCTGCATGTGCATCTCCAAGTTTCGGGGGGGCGCTCGCTCGCTACGCCCGTGCGCCCCCTGGTGCAATTTTGATTCTGCGCATGCGTGGAAGCAAAATTGCACCAAAATCTTGCAAGGGGACGCCCGCACGAGATTTCAGTGTGATTTTGCTTCCGCGCATGCGCGGAGGCAAAATCTCGCTGAAATCTCTCTCGCGTGCGCGTCCCCTCGCAAGAGTTCGGCGCAATTTTGCTTCCACGCATGCGCAGAACCAAAATCGGCCAAAAATTAATGGGAAAAAATGGTGACGCGTGCGGTGGACCGGCAGAGAGGGCTCTGGAGCGGTCGTGTGCAAATTGCGCAATCAACCACTCCCTGCCGGAGCTGTGCACCAGGCAGCTCTTGCAGGAACTCATCTCTGGCCCACACCCATAATTCCATGCAGGGCCGCCACACATGCATGCATGACACACACCCCGCTCCCAGCACGCAATGGCATGCCCGTTTTTCGCTCTCCCCAGGCTTCAGAGCATTTCTAGGAGCCTGGGGAGGGCAAAAATGGCCTCCCCTCCCCAGAGGCCCTCCAGAGACCAGAAATGGCCCGTTTGAAGTTGGGAAATGGGTCATTTCTGGCCTCCGGAGGGCCTCCGGGGGGTGGGTGGGGAAGGCCATTTTCGCCCTCCCCAGGCGCCTAGAAAGGCTCTGGAGCTTGGGAAGAGCAAAAAACGGGCCTTCCCCACCCCCTCTGGAGGCTGAAAACAGGCTGTTTCCCGACTCCTAGTGGGCCCAGAAGGCCCCAAAATTAGCTGGTCAGTGTGCATATGCGTGCCGGACCTGAGCTCGCGTGCCCACCAATATGGCTTCATATGCCACTTGTGGCACGCGTGCCATAGGTTCGCCATCACGGGAGTAGGGGATCCTCCTGTCATGCAACACTATCACCCATCCTCTGAATGATGCCGGGGTAAGAATTCCATTCAACTAGCCTACATCAACATAGGTGATGTTGGCATAATTTGGGAAAGCATGTTGAGATGATCAGTGGGTGAGAGACATAAAATCTGAAGACTGTCAACCACACTGAAAAGTTGAAGGTAATAGCAAACCACTTCTAAACCATGGCTGGAAAAAAAACTACAATATCCGAACAGAACAGAGGTGGGTTGCTCCCGGTTCAGACCGGTTCTTAGAACCAGTAGCAGCAGTGGCAGGAAGCTCCGCCCACCCTCCTGGGATGCTTCTGCGCATGCGCAGCATTGCGCACGAGTGCACGAACCGGTGGCAAACAAATTCAGAACCCACTACTGGAACAGAACCATATTATCAAGGGGGACTGAATGCATTTGAAAATGTACTTTTAGCCAACTCTTCCATATGACTTCAAAGACAGAAGTTGCATGAGAATAAGTAGAACCTACCCCTTTGAGTGTCAGCCATTTTGTTGAGAAAGAAAAAAAGGTCACTTCAATCATAAAAGCAGTGGTTTCAATGTTTGATGCTTATCATTTTCCTTTTGATTGCTGACAGTAACTACCATATTTTTTGGAGTATAAGACGCACCGGAGTATAAGACGCACCTTAGTTTTTGGGGAGGAAAATAGGGGAAAACAATCTGCCTACCAGGTATTCATCTGGCTAGCATCCTTAGTCTGGTCAGCTTCAGCACATTATTTTATCCCCTAGTTAGGACTTAAAAAACCACCTTCTGAGAGAGTAACAATGAAAGAGCATGCAAGCCAGTAAGAGCTGGGAAGATCGTTAGCACCTAGTTAGGGCTAGAAAAAAACTTATTCAGAGCAAGTAGAGCAATGAAAAAAAATTCTGCAAAGACTTAGGGCTGGAAAAACATTCTTTGGAGAGAGTAACAATGAAAAAGCCTGCAAGGTAAGAGCTGGGAAGATTGTTAGCACCTAGTTAGGGCTGGAAAAAAAAGCTACATTTGAAGTATAAGACACACCCAAATTTTCAGCCACTTTTAGGGAGGAAAAAGGTGCGTCTTATACTCCAAAAAATACGGTAGATAAAGGGGCTTAGGATTTCCAGTTGATTTTCATTGTTTAAAAGAGTTTTAATTTCAAAAGGAAAGAGAACTCATAAAAGGGATAGAGCAGTGATGGCGAACCTATGGCATGCATGCCGGAAATGGCACGCAGAGCCATCTCTCCGGGCACACCAGCCTTCGCCCGTTGCACTTCTGGGTTCCGCCGCGCACATGCGTGCTGGCCAGCTGGTCTTCGCGCATGCAGGAGTGCCGGAAACCGGAAGAGCAGCTTCCTGGTGTGCATGCGCGCACCGGGGGGGGCTGCTCTTCTGGTTTCCGGTGCACATGCGCTCCTGTTTCGGCACTCAATGCCAACACTGGGATAGAGGAATTTCTACTTTGGAACTGACTATGCATGCCCATGCTCACCAGTTTCCAGGGTTGAAGACCTTGTGAGTAAAGAGACATAAGAGGGAAGACGTTCAATTTGAAGTCATTTGCAAGCCATGAGTTCAAGCCACAAATACTGTAAAAGAAGTTTGGATATGCACTAGTTAAACTTTCAGAAATAAACAATTTTTTTTCTCCCCCAAAAATGAGCTTTCTACCTTTCCCAAAATACTTCCATTTTTCATAAAACCTTTGAAATAGAACAAAATAAAAATAAATTGCACGATACATAATATAATTAACAACACTGTGAAATTGTCAGGGTTCCAAATAGCAATAGGTTCTAAATATCTTATAAATTTGCATTTGATACCTTCTTGGAACATCTGTTATACAGTTGTGACAGGTGTTTATTAATATGGATGTCTAATTACATTTCAAAGTTCCTAATACCTTAGTAATCCATCGCTCAAATATATGTTTTCATTATATATTACAATCACTTATCCAAATATTTAAATCTGTCTTTTTTTCCACATACTTATCTCTGACCCACCAGGAAAATATCCCCCTCAACAATATTTCAAAGGCTAATGTGTTCTTTTGATTATATTTATTTAAATCAATTTAAATGACTGCCTATCTTACTAATGTGACTCTGGGTGGCTAATTAAGATTTTTTTAAAAAAATACAATATACAAATGCATATCAAAAGTGGCATATCAAGAAACCTCCGGCAGTGAAGTCATGCTGGTGCGAGCAAGCCAACGGTGCTCCATTCGGTTTGCACAATATTTCGTGAATTTTGTGGCCTTAGGGCAAGGTTAGCTCTTGAAGAGAGCACCGGTGGAGAGGGGAGACTTCATAGCTCCAAGGGAGAAAGGCGATCTCCTGGAAGAGCGAGAGGTTCCCTCGGATCAGACACAAAAGAAATTGGCCTGTTAATGGCCGATCCAAAGGCGTGACAGTCCGCTTGCATAAAGAGGAAGAAAAGAGGGAGAAAGCAGCGAGGCGTATCAGTGGAAAAGAAAGCAGAAAAGTGGAAGATCCTCTGTGTCGATGGGGAAAAAGTGAACTGAGAAAGGCAAATGAAAGAACAAGATTCCGAAAAGATTGAAAAGCGGTGAATACGTAGTGGGAGAGGAGAAAGTAAATTAAAGTTTTATGATTGGAGAAGAGGGCGGTGCGAGAAGGGACTGAGAAAGTGTTTTGATGGCGAAAGAGGGAGAAGGAAGGAAGAAGGAAGAAGAGGAGAAAGAGTGAAGACTTTGGAGAACGGATTTAGAGAAAGACAGCAGAAGGACATGAGAGAGAAGGATGGAGAAAGGAAGAGATTGAAAGAGGGTGGTTAGCTGACAGTGCAAAACAGAAGGACGACATCTTGGGAAGGAAAAATATATTCGGAGATCTTGAAGAAAACAGAAGTAGAGGAAGAAATTTGATCTGTGGATATGACGGTTGGATATTGAATTTAAAGATTTTTATTATTATTACTGTAGGAAAGACAAATTGTAGAATGGACTAAACCAAGGAGGAATATTGGACAAAATACTTATTGATTAAAAAAAAGAGAGGTAAGTTTTTCCCCAATTGAAAAGCGAGAGGGGAAACAGACTTGAGTTGGAAAATCTTAAGAACTCAATGAATACAAATTGGATAAATTTAAATAGTAGATGAAATTAAGGTTGTGATTGTCTAAGGTTGTCTATGATCTGAAGGTGATTATTGATTGTTGATAAAATTAAGTGATTAATTGTTGTAAATATATATCGTAAGTTATAACTACTGTAAACTTATTACTACTTAGTATTATTATATATTATTAATTATATACAGAATGTTGGTAATTTATTTATATTTAATTAGCTATTTAAGAAGAAATTTTAAGATATAATTAATATATGATAGAGTGGAGTAATTTTTTCAAGATATTTAAAATGACAAGTATGACCTCAACAATCACAAAAAGTGGCAAAAAAGCAGTAACATCAGTAACCTCCCCAGCTGGGCAAAGGTCAATGGAGAGTATGTTGGGAGGAGAAAAGGCAGGTTCAACTATGAATCTGCAAGGGGTACAATCATCACTAAACTTACTGCAAAAAACAATGAAAATGCAGGAAGTAATAACAAAGGGTTTGGAGGATGTGAAAAGTGAGATGGGTGAGGTGAAAAATGATATACGTAAAATAGATGATAAAGTAGGAACAATTCAGGTGGCTATAGCTAAAAATGAGCAACAAATAAAAGAAGCTGAGGCCAGAACTGAACAGGCAGAAAAAAGACTAGATGTGACAGACAATAAATTAGTGGAAATGAACAAAAATCTGGAAGAGGCAATTACCCACCTGGAGATGGAGAAGTCTATGTTCTATTTGAGATTTCAGAACATTCCGGAAACTAAAAAAGAAAATTTACCTGAGCTTATACCAGAGATTTTAGAACAGATACTGAATAAGAATAGACAAGAAATCTTAATTGGATTTGATGAAGTGTACAGAATTTACACCAACTACGCACGAAGACATAGACTTCCGCGAGAAGTACACATTAGATTTCTGAGAAAAACAATGAGGGATGAGATTTTTGGTAGTACAAGAGGAGAGCCTTTGATATATAAAGGAAAAGAAATATTGATACTGAGACAGATCCCCGTAGAGTAAGAGAAAAAAGGAGTTACAAGTTTTTATCGACTCAACTGATAAAATACAAAACCATACAGCAGCACCATATAGAGTAGATTGCAGTAAACCATTCAGGAGGTAACCAAAGCATCAGTCACTATGCCCAGCACCTCCTAATCCAGGAAAGGGCAGAATTGGTGCAAAACACAAAACTATGCAAATCTCACATAAAGTATAACCTTACTCGTTCACAACTGTCACCTGCTCTTCAAACAGGAGTTGAGAGCCCCAAATTATGTACTGGTTCTGTCTAGGGTAGTCTTGTCTTTGATCCAAACCAGGACCGAAAAAAAAGAACCTGGATTCATCCCAGCCACTCTAGTTTGCTACAGTTAAGCTGAAGTTTTTTTCTTCCCTACCAGGCCTCTATAACAAACACTGTGTGATAGAATGTGCACCTGGAGGGTCAGTGGGGGAGAGCTTTAACAACACAAAGCTTTTCTAGAGAAGCCCTGGTTAAGGAAACACACAGTGGTGGGTTTCTACCGGTGCGGTCCACTCTATAGCACCAGTAGCAGCTGGCTGGTGACGTCACAGTACCAGTGCTGTCAGTTGCCGGTGCCTGGGTGCTGCCATTTTTAAAAAAAATTATTATTTTTTATTTTCTTCTGTGCATGCCCAGAAGCTGAGCTTCCGGCACTGCACATGCGCTGCCTTCCTACCCCACAGTGAGTCCAAGCAGGGGAGGATGGCTGAGGGAGCGCGTGAGATGCTGAAAGAATGGGCGGCAGGAGCTATCTCCATTCCCCTCCCTTCAGCAGTCCGAGAAGCCATGAACGCGCGGTGATGATCCCAGGCATTTTCGCACATTCGAGGCTTCTCGAGCTGCTGAGGGGAGGGGGAACAGGCGGCAGGAGCCTAGGATCATCAAATGGGGAGAAGCATTCAGGCCGGACGAAGCCTCCTAGAAGAACCGCTGCCGCGGTCATGCTACTCCCGCTGCGGGGGGCTGCATTGCGGGTGGGCAATGCCCCCCTGCTTTTCCGGCCGCTGCCAAGCTCCTGAGGCCCATGCCCACCCGGTCACATGGCTGGCAAGCCACACCCACAAAATAAGCCACGCCCACAGAGTGGTAGTAAAAAAATTAGGAACCCGCCCCTGCACACAGTCCCAACATGCATGGAGAAGGGGGGGAAGAGGTTCAGGGAAGCCACACCCTAGAATCTCTCAGGATCTATCTAGTAGGTAAGAAAAGTTTGTCTAAATTCTGTCCATTAGGTGCAAGCATATAAAGGACTGGGGTTGATTGGATTTTGCAGTGTCGTCTTTGGGGTTTGGCCTGACTTGGAGATAGAACCTCTACAGCATCACTTAGTTGGATTTATTGATCCTATGGGAAAATATGTAATAATATGGAGCCATGGCTATTATTTTACAGAGATTTACATTGTAAATATACATCTCAGGAGATGTGAGACTTTGCATAATTATGACTATTACTCACTAAGAGTACAGAAAATATGTGGAATCCAAATTGTTTTGAGTTTGAAATAGGCTGTTCCGATTTCAATCAAATATCCCAACTATACTGGAAGTATTTCAAGCTTAAAACAGAGACACTCTGAATTTGGAACATATCTGATGTGCATTTTGCAATATTTCCCACAAGCCAGAAGAGAACTCAGAAGGGAAATTTTGCCTTTGAAAATTTCCTATCTAAAATGTTTTCTCTATCATTATTACCATATCTCTGTCCAAAGTGGGAAGATTCTGTCCTCCCAAATTGTCTCAATATTATGTTACCAAGATTTAGTGGCAAATTCCTGAACTATAGAGCTTCAACATTCTGTTTTTAGAATAAGCAATAAAATAAATGTTTTCAATAGCCACAATATATCCAACTACTGTGAAAAGGAGAGTCAAAAATTCTGCCTCTCTTGCAGATTCTGGTAGCCATAAATAAATAAATACATAAACAAACAAACAAAAAAGTACAGCCACAAGCAGGGAATAAACTGGAATGACCCATAAATTGGCTTGACAATGTGGATAGTTTCACACAGATTTTAAACAATGACTCTGCCTTATCCTATTCTCCAAACCTAAATGTAGTTTATAAGCAAATTCTTGCTTTATTAATTGGGTACATTATTTAATAATTGGGTACATTAATGTTAATGTGTTCATTATTCAACATGAATGCCAGCAGTGTTTGCTAGGGGATTTAAATAGTTAAGATGGTAGCCATGATCATGCTAATATAGTTGCTATTATGGGGGAAATGCGCACTTAAGTGCTCAATAGCACAAGAAACTTTATTAGCTTAGTCATCTGGACATATACAAAAACTATAAAACTAATACAGAGAAAACAGTAGGATATATTCATAGTAAATCTCACCCTTACAGTTAACCCCAGTCTGTTATAGGTAGTCTGTCCTTTTTGAAATTGTTTTTGATATAAAAACTGCAGTCTTCCTAGGGATGTACTCCCCAGGAGTTGTTGATAGTTTTATAGAGGAATCATTGAATCTGTCATTTGTACTTCTATAACAGTCTGGTTTGGTGCAGCAACAAAATGGGACAGGTATAGACGCCAACGGATAGTTAAGAACAATTGCAACCAGTCTGCCTTCCATAGAAGACCTACGGTATATTGCACAGGTCAGAAGGAGGGCCTAGAAAATATGTACAGATGGCTCACATTCAACTCCTGCTTGAGCAGGGGGTTGGACTAGATGACCTACAAGGTCCCTTCCAACTCTAATAATAAATCTAAAACTCATCCCCTAAGGATGCCATTATAGTAGAGCCTATCAAATTTTTCAACTTTCAATTTCCAAACATTAGGGGTGCTCAAAAGTTGTGACATGCCTTGGGGATTGTAAAGACATTTTGGTTAGTTTAATATAATGTACCAGTAGATGTGATTGGTAAGTAACTACATAAATATCATAACTTTTCAGACCAGCCATTCCCCAGTACCATCAAAGAAGAACATTATTCTGTGTGCGGTGAGCCGGGTGGAAGATATCAATTCACTCCAGAGAAAGGCTCAAAAACAAAAGCCTGCCCAAGTACCGTATTTTTTGGAGTATAAGACGCACCTTTTTGCCCCCAAAAGAGGGTGGAAATGTTGGTGCATCTTATACACCGAATACAGCCATTTTTGGCCTCCCGAAGCCTCGCCCCTGCATCCCATTTTTGCAAAAAAAAAAACCAGGCCATTTTTTGCAAAAATGGGGGCATTCTTGCCTTTCCCCACCCCCTAGGAGTGCTCTGCAGGCTTCCCAAACCCTCTGCATGCCTCGTTTTTGCAAAAAATGGCCGAAAAACGGAGGTGTTTTTGCCTTCCCCCACCCCCTAGGAGTGCTCTGCAGGCTTCCCAAACCCTCTTCATGCCTTGTTTTTGCAAAAAAAATGGCCGAAAAATGGGCTGTTTTTCGCAAAAACGGAGGTGTTTTTGCCTTTCCCCACCCCCTAGGAGTGCTCTGCAGGCTTCCCAAACCCTCTGCATGCCTCATTTTTGAAAAAAAAAAATGGCCAAAAAATGGGCCATTTTTTGCAAAAAAGGGGGTGTTTTGCCTTCTAATTACCCTATCTAGCATGGCTGGAGGAGGAATTCTGGGAATTGAAGTCCACTAGTCTTAAAGCTGTGAAGTTTGATGACCCCTGGGTTAGGGGTTAGGGATGCAAGGGTCTTCAAACTTGGCAAGTTTAAGACTTGTGGACTTCAACTCCCATTCCTGAGCTAGCATGACTGGAGGAGGAATTCTGGGAGTTGAAGTCCACAAGTCTTAAAGCTGTCAAGTTTGAAGTTTGTAAAAAGTGTACATGGTTGTAAAAAGTATACATGGTTGTAAAAAGTATTCTGCTATACTGGTATTTTATTAAATAATATATTACTACACCATTTGGTTCAGAATACTTTTTTCCTTGTTTTCCCCCTCTAAAATCTAGGTGCATCTTATACTCCGGTGCGTCTTATACTCTGAAAAATACGGTAATTGCAGATAATCTGGTGTATTTCATGAAGAAGAAAGGCACTGACAAAAGCTTGACAGCCATTGGAGGAAGATTCTACAAATATTATTACTGGCTGTGAAGGTGGTGCCATGCACTGGGTAGAGGTCAAGCCAGAGCATCCACTCTGCTAAAGCTGATTGACTAGTCTGAAGGTGTATATGAGCCACCTTTGACGTGCAAACAGACTACAGCAGAAATAAAGAAGTTCATTGATGAACCAATGCAAGTACCACAATGGCCCAATCAATAGAGAGATATGTGAATCAGGTCACAGAGGCAGCAAGCAGAGTGTATACACATGAGAAGCGTGAGGGTTATATTGGAGACCAAGAAGCAAGTTGGTGGCTGATGTGGAAGAATGAATCAAAACAGGACTTGATAAAACTCATTTAAACATTTTTGTAACTCAGATAATTGCTTTCTGATGTTAGTTTATGGTTGCATGGATTTTTGCTTAGCTAGATAACATTCATGCAGAAAAAATTTCTAATTTTTGTAGCACAAGGTGTAATTTTGAGAAGACAAAGTTAACAGTATTTGTGGGGTATATGATCAGACGTGGATTTACTATAACAAGCTAATCATTGTGCAATTGCAAAAATAGCAGCAGATTTGAATTCTTGGTGTAAAGACACATATTTTAGAACCCCTTTGAAAAAAAAATGCAAACATTAATTTTCACCCCATTAAATGACACATCCTACTTCTATAGAGCATTGCATGATAAAACAACTAGACAAGAGACAGTTTGTTCCTTCGTGCCATCCATCTGCTGAACATCTAATTCTCACAGGGCTGTCTAATGTCTAAATGAGCCGAGGTGGCGCAGTGGTTAAAGTGCAGCACTGCAAGCTACTTCAGTTGACTGCTAGCTGCAGTTCGGCGGTTCAAATCTCACCAGCTCAAGGTTGACTCAGCCTTCCATCCTTCTGAGGTCGGTAAAATGAGCACCCAGATTGTTGGGGGCAATATGCTGACTGTGTAAACCGCTTAGAGAGGGCTGTAAAAGCACTATGAAGTGGTATATAAGTCTAAGTGCTATATATATTTACCCATGTAGTGTGGCTGTTGTATTACCATATATCCTTCTTATTATCTTCTTTAAACCCCCCCTCTTATAGGTATTATGATGATTCTGTTGCTTTGCATGCATATTGAGAGCTTCTGCATCGGAGACAAATTCCTTGTGTATCTAATCACACTTGGCCAAATAAAGTATTCTATTCTATTCTATTCTATTCTATTCTATTCTATTCTATTCTATTCTATTCTATTCTATTCTATTCTATTCTATTCTATTCTTATTTTATTCTTATTCTAGTCTGTACAACTGCCGTGATCACACAAATGCAAAAGAACCCTAAGCCTGAAAGGTTATAGGTCATATGTACTCTGAAATAATAGAATAACAGAGTTGGAAGGGACCTTGGAGGTCTTCTAGTCCAACCCCCTGCTTAGGCAGGACACCATTCAGACAAATGGTTATCCAATCTCTTCTTTAAAACTTCCAGTGTTGGAGCATTCACAACCTCTGGAGGCAAGTTGTTCTACTGATTACCGTATTTTTTAGACTATAAGATGCACCGGAGTATAAGACACACAAAGATTTTGAAGAGGTAAACAACAACAAAAAAGTTTTGCCCTTCCCAGCCCCCAGGATCACTCTACAGGCCTCCCAAACCCTCTGCATGCCCCGTGTTTTGCAAAAAACAGCCAGTTTTTTGCTCGTTTTTGCCCTCCCCAGACCCCAGGAGCACTTTGCAGGCCTCCCAAACTCTCTGCACGTCCCATTTTTGCGAAAAATGGGACATGCGGGGTGGGGTTTTTGGAGGCCAAAAATGGCTGTATTCAGTGTATAAAACGCACCAACATTTCCACCCTCTTTTAGAGGGGAAAAGTGTGTCTTATACTCTGAAAAATACAGTAATTGTTCTAACTGTCAGGAAATTTCTCCTTAGTTCTAAGCTGCTTCTCTCCTTGATTAGTTTCCACCCATTGCTTCTTGTTCTACCCTCAGGTGCTTTGGAGAATAGCTTGATTCCCACTTCTTTGTGGCAGCCCCTGAGAAATTGGAACACCGCTGTACCTAAGACAATGCAAATTATAACATGACCTTTATAAGGGGGATGTTGAATTTGATAACAATATGGGCTGACCTTACTGTAACTGATCCGGTGCCTCTCAATTCTTTTTTTCGAAGAAGCTTCACACTTGCCCTTTCTACTGATACTAGCACCCTCAAACATAAACTGTGCCTTTTATTGTATTTCTCTGCACAACACCTATTTTTTGTTATCTGTCTTTTCCTCCTCTAGGGTCCTCAGGCAGCTGAAATTTGCCTGCTCTAGCTAATATGCACTTCAGAATCATATATGCAAGGAGATCATTCATTTCCCCCCCACAAAAGGAAATTGTGGCAGGATTTAGCCAGTGGGACTTCACACAGATGGCCACTCTACCTTTAATGAGTGATACAGACATTCCAGAAAAATGACAGCATGATAATTATTTTTGTATGTATTTTCAGGTCCCAGAGAAAAAGAGGTCAACTGCTTTATTAATTAAGCAACTGCTTCTGTCTGCAGATGTAGAAACTGTTGTGTAAGTCTTCAGTAGGAAGCCTCTTTGCCTGATTCACTTTCACTTACTCTTCAGTTTGTTCTAGAAGATAGAACTTTAATGCAATTCCCACAATGAAAATAATAAGTTCACCTCTGCTGCGTTTTTAAGAAATCTGAAAGAAAAGGTGCATGTCATCTCGGCGGGAGACAGCAATTTTCTTCCTAGTCTTGTGCCAGAGTTCTAACAACTGTAGCTTGCTGCATTGACAGTAGAAATTCCTCAAGAGGCTCATGCTGTACAGTGGATCCAAATGCATTGGGGAGGGGCGCCTTTGAAATCCAGATATAGTTTCAATCATCAGATACTTTGATGTAAACACAGGAAGTGAATCTATGTGTCCATGTCATCAGCTTCTAGCAATACCCTTTCCCCTTTTCCTTTTAACTAGGCATACCTGAACCGGTCTCAGAGTTTAGGGCTGAATTTATGCAGTGTTATTATAGTTTTGAAGGGAAAGCTATCATTATCATTTTGCTTTAACCCTTAACCACAGACGTACTATTTCAGCTACGCTATTACAGACATGAGGTCATAATGACCGCTCTAGCTGCTGGCCATAGTCCAGGTAATTGCACTACGATATTGTGACTAGTGATTCTGGATCTATTGCTTCCAAAAGGTGCAGTAAGGAGGTGATGGTTGTTATTGAAATAGTTTTCTTATTGGAGGGTGTTATTATTATTGGTTATTTGGTTTGTGTTACAATTTTATATTATCTTTTTACTATTCATAAGCTGCTTCTGAGATTTTGGGGAGACAGTAATTTATCTATTGCAATCAATAAATAAAAAGCTGCATGTTACAGAAAACAATGGACTTCATTCCTAGTGTCGGTACAAGTAGTCCTTGATTTACCACCACAGAATTGGGACCAGAATTTCCACTGCTAAATGATAACGTCATAAAGCATTATTTAGTCACTTAGTGATGGCAATCCCAGCACTCCCAGTTGCCATCATTAACCAAACTGGTCTGGTCGTCAGCCAAGGATCCACCCCAATTCAAGCCATTCTCGACTTGGTCTATTCCACTCCCAAGTCTAAGGTAAGGTAAAATACTGCCTCCCCTTCAACTCCCCCCAACTGCCTATTCTCCCCATCGCTGCCCTTTTGGCTGCCCAATGCCCTGCCTTGTGGGGTGCAGTGGTGGGTTCCTACCAGTGCGGTCCACTCTATAGCACCGGTAGCGGCCCGCCGGTGACATCACAGTACCGGTGCGGTCGGTTGCCGATGCCTGGGTGCTGCCATTTTAAAAAAATTTTTTTTTTACATTTTCTTCTGCGCATGCCCAGAAGCCGAGTTTCCGGCACTGCTCATACGCTGCCTTCCTACCCCACAGTGAGTCCAAGCAGGGGAGGATGGCTGAGGGAGCGTGTGAGACGCTGAAAGAACGGGCGGCAGGAGCTATCTCCATTCCCCTCCCTTCAGCAGTCCGAGAAGCCACGAACGCGCGGTGATGATCCCAGGCATTTTCACACGTTTGAGGCTTCTCGAGCTGCTGAGGGGAGGGGGAATGGGTGTCAGTTCCCCTCCCTTCAGCAGTCCGAGAAGCCACGCCCACCCAGTCACATGGCTGGCAAGCCACACCCACAAAATAAGCCATGCCCACAGAGTGGTAGTAAAAAAATTAGGAACCCGCCCCTGATTTGAATGTGTTCTTGCCATATAAATTATTGCACGGCGGAGATTGGATCTGGTCATCAATTTCATTGGGGGCTTCATCATCGCTGATATCAGAATAGGTGGAGGCTGCGGGTTCCTCATTGTCCATTACAAAATTTTCATCACAATCCGATTCCACTTCACTCAGATCATTCTCTGCTTCTTCATACCATGTTAGAACAGTTTCTTTGAGGTTTGGCTCACCAAATCACACTCTTTTTGACGGAAAACGTGGCCCTAACATTATAAAAAATATATACATTAACAAAGATCTGCGGTCAAAATGACCGCAACTCAAATTCAAACGCAGCTACAGAAACACCAAATAACTCACGCAAGTGCAATGCTGCATACACGCTTATTGGCGGGAAAATGAAAGCTATTTGCAACCGGAACGGTCCATTTCTAAAAATAGGGGTGTTCCAAACATTTTGGAAAACTGCTGCGGTCACTATGACCGCGGGTCTGTGGTTATGTGTTAAAATTAGAGACAACATAAGGGAACCTCATCAGAACATTCATAAAAAAAGGAAAAAAAATGTTTATTTATACAACAGTTTGCATATTTTCCATCTCTTTTTTGTTATTTTTTAAGTGTCTGATCAAGTAAATATTGATCAGAACTCCAAGGTAATTATTGTCTACTCCTGCTCTGTATAAGACAGATTGCTCTATCCGAAGAGAAAGTTTGAGATGATCTCCTCCCCATCAGCAATTCAGGAAAACATGAAATCATAGAGACATTGACTGTATATCACACAGAAGGAAAACCCATAACTGTCCCTGTAGACACATCGGAGCCAGGGGTGGGTTCCTCCGGGTTTGGACCGGTTTGCCCGAACCGGTAGCGACCTGCTGGTGACGTCACAATGATGTCTGGTGCCGATCTGTGGACGCCACCATCTTTTTTCATTTTTTTCGATTTTTTTTTGAAATTTTTTTTAAATTTATTTTTTCTGTGCATGCGCAGAAGACGAGTTTCCGGCACTGTGCATGCAGTCGCCATTTTGTTTTCGGCGGTTTTTAAAAACAAAATTCAGGGTTTTTTTGTATTGTGCATGCGCACGCACAAAGCATGCCCACGCCCACAAGGCGCGGCCACGCAGCATGGGAGGAAGTGAACTGACAGCGAGGTAAGTTGGAACCCACCCCTGATCGGAGCTCCACATAACTCTTTACTATTCATCATTGGCCTATGAAAAATAAACAACAGATCTGGCTGCCTTACAAAGATTTGTTCCTTACAACTGGGTCCCTGCCTCAAGTTTGTTGAAGCAAAACCAGTCTTTACTTTTCAGTTGGAGAATCTGAGTCTACTTCCAGGTTGTAGACCCTCTGGAACTCAGGCCATGGTCTCTTAATATCCACTAGTGAAAGTGTCACAGAGGCAAAGCAGGTTGGCTTAGTTTCCACTGGGAATCTTTTGCAAAACCATTATTTACACCAATATTTGGCATAAGGTCTCCTGCCTTGAACAAGGGGTGGACTAGAAGACCTCCAAGGTCCTTTCCAACTCTGTTATAAATCATAGGGCTGTAGTGGGTCAATGTTTTTTGAGAAAGAAGGAAGGCATTGTTCCCTGTATGCTCAACTAGCAGCAATCAAAACTCTAACAATTGTTATCCTCAGAGCTGAACAGTGGGTTATATTCCTTTTAAAGTTCTGATATGTTGCAGTGTGGTAGAGATAACTGCCTGAGGGTTTTACACTTAAAGTGACAAGTTTCAATATTTACTTAAATCCTGAGTCTATTCCTCATTTTGTAACAATTGTCTGTGTAATTTATTACTATCATTATAGCCAATCTTTTGTCTTACTGAGTTCTTTGAACTGTATGTATTTTACTTAATCTTCCTTAATATGTTTATTTTACTTACACATATCACTGAGAGCGTGCTGCGGCACTTTTGCTGTTAGTAATGAATCCAGCTGGTTTTTCTCTGAGGGTCCAGATGCTACTCAATTCGTCAGCTAGAACCAAACTCTAGATGGTTCCATCTCAAATGTGAAAATGTACACCCTTCATCGAGAATATATCACACATCCCTAGGGCCAGCTATTATATTACTATAAGGTACTGAGTAGCCACTGTGATGTCAAATTTGTAAAAAGCAATCTATGAACTATTGCAGAAATTACAATATTAATTATATATAAGAGCCCGGGAATTAAACATTTTGAAAAGTCTGTTGAAGGAATTAATATGGCTTCAATAAAGATAAGTCCTGATTCACTAATCTTCTGGAGTCCTTTCAAAGTGTCAGGAGGCATAGAGACTATTCAAGAATCTCAAGAGTGGTAGGTAGTTAAAAGAACAAATATTATAAATAATGAATAGCAATAGCAATATTAGACTTATATACTGCTTCATAGTGCTTTACAGCCCTCTCTAAGCGGTTTACAGAGACAGCATATTGTCCTCAACAATTTGGGTCCTCATTTACCAACCGCGGAAGGATGGAAGGCTGAGTCAACCTTGAGCCAGTCAGGATCGAACACCTGGCAGTGAGCAGTGTGATAACCTGCTATACTGCATTCTAACCACTGAGCCACCACAGCTCTAACAAATGCCGGTAGTCCTTTGACTTACAATCACAAATGGGGCTGGAAAATTCATTGTTAAGTGGTGCAGTTGTTAAGTAAGGCATCACATGACTGCATCCTTTTTTTTTGGGTGCAGTTATTAAACAAATCACCATTGTTGTAAAGCAAGATATTGCAACCTGGTTGGTTTCGCCATTTACTTTCCTTGTCAGAAGCCAGATTGGAAGGTCATAAATGGTGATCATGTGATCCCAGAATGCTGCAGCTGTCATAAATGCAAGTCAGTTTCCAAGCACCCAGATTGTTATTAAGTGACCACGGGCACATTGAAATGGTTGTAAGTACCAATTACAGCTGTGCTTTTTTCAGCATTGACATAACTTAAGTAGCATAAATAAATTAATAATTTAAGTAGCATATAGCAGCATAAATTGGTGTGCATAAGCGCACCAACATGCCTACCGTCCCTGTCCTAATATTCCCATGTACTCAAAACGTCTCATGTATACATGTTTATACTTTTACTGTAATCTTATATATGCTTGACAATTAATTAATTAATTAATTAATCGATTAATTAATTAATTAATTAATCGATTAATTAATTAATTAATTAATTAATTAATTAATTAATTAATTAATTAATTAATTAATTAATCAATTAATTAATTAATCAATCAATTAATTATAAATAAATAAATAAATAAATAATAAAAATAAAACTTCAAACAGTCTCTAAATGAACGGTCATAAGTCAAGGACTATCTGTAAATTCAATGATAATAAAAAGAAAAAGAAAAACATCTGATTTGATGTATTTGATTCCACGGTACTAATTCAGGTGATTAATTTAGCATTAATGCAGAAGGTAGATGTAACTTCACAATGTATTTCTTCTCTCTTTCTTGTGAGAAACTCATCTTTAAAAGTGTCCTTTGAAATAGTTAGACATTACCAATTTAATTTTATATAGAAAAAAACTGTGAGAGGGAATCTAGGTAAGAGAATTCAAACAAAGAAGAGTTCATAATTTTTAAATCAACCTAGAAAGAATTGGTAATGTCAATCTGCACCAAGACTATCAAAATAATCCAAGTAAATTCTCCCAAGCAAATAGGGTTTTTCATACCTGGCCAGCCTTATATAAACAATTAATCATGGTGTATAAAAACTATTAATCATGGCGACATATCATTATCAGGACAATCTCACATTCTATAATTTTATATAAAGGAGACAGTAGCTGTCTTCAGATTTCATTCATTACCCACCATTGCTGGCTTGGGTTCCTGTATGACATTGTCATGATTGATATTATTTACACCTTCCTCACACATGGAAATATATTTGGTATGTGGCGGACTTCAGTTCCCAGAATTCCCCAAAGCTGGCTGGGGAATTCTGGGAGTTGAAGTCCGCCAGGCTTAAAGTTGCCAAGGTTGGACATCCCTGGTGTAAGGGGAATTCTTCCTGACAAGAAATGTCTTCGCTGCAGCATAAAACCCATGTCCATTTCCTTACTTCCTTTTCTGTCAGCACCATTAAAAAGTGATACAGGCAGTAGGAGAGAGGTTCCAAGATTCTGCTTGTGAAACTATATTTTGTGGAAACTTTTAAATACAAGAATCCGTTCTGGATTGCACATTTAAAGGATATGCATAAAGATGATATTTTAAAAGTACCCTTTCATGACTTTGAATATTAACAGATGGAAACATGTTTACTGTATATACAAATGTATTGATTCAGGCTCTGTATTACACAACCTGTAACACCTTTAGGTTATTGTTTTATTTAGCTGTAATATTTTTGCAATATACCAAAAATTTAGTATGAAAGTGTTTGGCTAGAGAGCAGTCTTAAGTATCCTTCCTTGAGGCATTCAGAAGAGATAGAAAAAGGGTGTTCTAGGCCATTTTGTTTTTCTGAGGGGAAAAAAGAGGGGGGGATGCAGCTATTTTTAGGATTACGTAGTTATGTTTTTCTTTTACCAGAACTATTTATTTATTTATTTATTTATTTATTTATTTATTTATTTATTTATTTATTTATTTATTTATTTATTTATTTGTGAGACTTATATACCGCCTCATAGTGCAAGCACTCTCTAAGCGGTTTACACCAGTAAGCAATGTATATTTACATTGCCCCCAACAATCTGGGTCCTCATTTTACCTACCTCGGAAGGATGGAAGGCTGAGTCAACCTTGAGCCAGTGAGATTTGAACCGCTGACCTGCGGATCACAGTCAGCTAAAGTGGCCTGCAGTACCCCACTCTAACCGCTGCGCCACCTCGGCTCTTTTTCAGAAAGCTGACAAATAGTTGGGGGTGTCCCCAGGGTGGGGTCAAAAATAGCCAAGGTGAACAAGAGCTGTTTTGAGTTCCTCTTTTTAAAAGAGGACCAGAAATTCTGGGGGTGGGGAAATCTTAGAACATAGTTATGGTAGGTAGTAAACCTATAAATCCTTGTAAATACAAATGTGCTGAAATGGAAGCTTCCAGAAAAGTACTATGGTACATCACTGTGTGACAGAATAGGTTGAATTTCTAGAGAGAGAATGTTTCCTTGTAACCTGTAAATGATTATTTTATTTGATAGGTGGCTGGAGAGCACTGAATGCCTACAAAATAAGGACACCACATATTTTTGAATCAATTATCAGCAACAAAAAGGGGAAACAATTTTAGTAATTTCCCTATCATCATCATAGCAGTCTCCTGAACCTCTTTCTGCATTTTCTCCAATCTTCTAAATAAAATTAGGGATTGATGGAGATTTACAAAAACTTGTCAAGCTCCGTATACCGCATCAAAATTGGTATTGTATCAAAGAATACTTTATACAGATGGATACAACCCATTCTTTGCAGAAGCCATTACTAGCCAGGGATTAGTTCCAGTATGTCATCTTTCGATAGTCTACTGTTTTATTTAGAACATCAGAGTTGTGAGAAGCTCTAAACAAAAACCATATCTACACAACCTATTAAAATGGCTTGAATATGCATGTCCTTCCCCTTCTGAACGTAGAAGTGTCATTTCGTCCTAGAGACGTCCATGCCTGCCACTTGCTTTCTGAACAATAATCTTCATGGTTCATTGTGAAAATCCATGGCATTTCATTTAGTGCAAAATTGATTTGGGTTTCTAAGACAGACATGGTTGAAGATCACAATGAAAAGCACTAAGTGAGTAAGTTCCAAGTTTTTCAGTTGTCATATAAATTATTTCTTAACCAAGGGTCTTCTTTGCCTTAGATCATTTTGTTGTGTATCCATCGTAAAAGGGTCACCCAGAGTAAATAACCATAAGCAAAATAGAAGGGAGTCAAAAAGGATAAACATCTTACTGTCTTTCTCCAAACCAGCATACACTTTAAAGCAAGGGTATTCAAACTTGGGGGTGTATGGGGTGCTCAGGGAGGGGTAGCACCTCTGGTGTAGGGGCATGTCTTGTCCTTTTACAGCAGCTCAGTTTAGGGCAGCTTTTAGGGCAGCTCGTTCACCTTTGGTCCCCACCTGTCACTCAGCTCTCACCTGTGGCTCCTAGCAGCTGCAGCATGTGCAGTGGCCACACCCCGGACAACAGCCTCAACAGGCTGGCCAAACCAGGTTGAGAGTAGCCATTGGGTCATTGATCTTCAGTGAGATAGGGACTTGTCTATCCCGAGCATGTGAAGACAGATTCCGGCGGACTGAGCGGATGAAATCTACTAGAATAGGACAACGGTCATGAAGGCGGTCTCTGCAAGCGATGTGGTATGCTAACAGCACAGCAAGACACAAAAGACGCCCTGGTCAACCACTGCGCCCAGCCCATCTCCAACTGTCTCAACTCTTGTCCTGCTATTGGAGCAAGATGGAATCTGGGAAGAGAGAGTGAAGACAAAGGAAGCGATACAAAGACTTGTTGACAGCCTCCTTCAAATCCCTCAATATTGACATCACCTCCTGGGAGACTCTGGCACAAGATCGATCCACCAAGGCTGCCAAATATCTGAGGACGGAAGAACAGCCATAGCAGAAGAAAAGCGAGCACTCCGCAAAGCCAGAGCTGCAAATGCTGCGACAATGGTGCCCACACATGTCTGCCCAACATGTGGCAGAACATTTCGTGCCCGTATAGGCCTTACCAGCCACCTGCGGACACATTGTAAACAGCCCACAACCAGATAGATGTCAAGGTCCTCTCCGAACACAATGGACAAACATCATCCAACCTTGGCAACTTTAAGACTTGTGGACTTCAATGACTGCCTGGGAAATTCTGGGAGTTTAAAGTTGACAAGTCTTAAAGTTGCCAAGGTTGGACACCCCTGCTTTAAACAATCATTGTGACACTTCAATATTTTACAGTGAACATTTCAATTTTCAGTTCTATTAGTTTTGACATGCACTTGTCACCTATCATTATAAAACCTTTTCTCTTTTCCATTTTGAATGTGACAATAATTTCCAGTGCTCAGAAATATACATTTCTTTTAAATTCCTGCTTTTACCTTCTTTTAAATTACCTTGTGAAGTCTGTCATCTCCATCATAATCACACACATCCTTTTAGCGAGAACGATGATGTCATTGCTGGTGTCATCCCATATTTCAATCTCCTTATCAAGCTCACTCTTGACTTTCTTAAAATCAGCCACTTGTTCAGCTATCTTTTCTTTCTCCGCCTCTGGCAACTGAGTCATCTTTGCCTGCAAAATCAAGACAATTTGATCTGCAAAACATCTGCCTCTATCAGAGGACATCCACCTTTTACAGATTGGAAGGGACTTTAACAAATTATTGCTGTAAATAAGATGCGACTGTGAAACATCTATACAGTAAGATCTAATCCACAAATATTTGGGCCAAGATCCTGTAAGAGGGCAAATTTTTATTAGATGTTGATCAAACATCATAGCTAGCATAGTTCTATGCAGCGATGAAATCCTCTGAAGTCTGCTACCAGTTCTGTGAGTCTGCTACTGAGCGCGCGCTTCGTGCGTGCATGCACGCTTTGCACGCATGCGCACTTGAGGCGCGCATGCGCAGCGCTAAAAAAGGAACATTTTGAAGCCTTCCGAGTCTGCAAAGGTAAGTAGAACAGCAAGGGGCGGAGAAATCCGCTGTGCCATGCAATTTAGATTAGCTAGAAAGCAGGAAATCCGATGATTCTAGCTAATTTAAATCCCACATCACAGCTGATCGTTGTCCAGCTGATCATCAGAAATACCAGTTTGCCCGAACCAGTAGCATTTTTTACTACCGGCTCAGGAGAACCAGTCCAAACCAGTAGCATTTCACCCTTGGTTCTATGCACAAATAAACCTTTCTTCCTCCATTATTTCTTTCAATTTAAGAGGTACTAAATATCACTGAAAGAAGACATTTTATGACCCACTACAACTACGTTGCTAAGTGTAGCGATGCTCTTTTCCCTTTAGCAGAGGTCTACACACTTGGCAACTTTAAGACTTGTGGACTTCAGTTCCCAGAATTCTTCAGTCAGCTATCTGGGAGTTGAAGTCCACAAGTCTTAAAGTTGCCAAGTTTGGAGATCCTTGCCCTGCAACAAGGGAAAGCAAGTTCTATGTAGCACGTAAGGGGATAGAGAGGAATAGACCACAATATTGAGGGAGACAGCTCTGTGCAGATTTCAACTTGCTTTTATTTCTTCCTACTCTGACTATATAATCTCGTGTATTGAATTAACCAAAGGCAACTTCCTGTTGCAATTGTACAGTGTGGCAGTTAGACTGCTAGTAAGGTGTGGTGTTTGGTGTTTCTCTTCACTGCCATCTAGTGGTCATTCAGACTTTTCTTCCCCAGAGGGCTCCATTATGTGAAATATACCTCTCTCCTTATGTTTTTGTCCAGCCATTAAAATCAGCAGAGAAAAGCCATTTTGATAATGCCCTAATTTTCAAAGTTCTACCAGTAGTTATCACTCCAAATTTGGAATGTATTTCAGCATTACAGTAGAAGGAAAGAGTAGACCAGGTAGCTGAATCCAGATCTTCAGAAGCTTGTAAAAGGGTACAGGTTTCTAATTATGTGTATGATTATTATACACATGATTAAACTATGTATTTAATCCATGTGATAAAAACAAGCAAACATTTTCTAAATGGCTCCTCGCTGAACAATCACCATTCTCATTTATTCTTAAGTCTCTATTTTCTCATCTAGGTCTCACCCATCTTTTCATGTCACTGAACAGCATAACTTATTTCTCTGAAAAGCATTCATTCAAAATGTTGTACAATTTCTTTCAAAGGCTACCTCTGGTATTTTTCCATTCACTGGAACCTAACATGCAACTATTACCAATCTATACATTTTTACTTTCGTATCATATAGTAGTATGTGGTTGTATACCACTATACATTCTAAAAACAACACAGATGCTATCAGTTCATACTTTCTGACACTTTAGCTCATTTGTTCATAACTGAACCAAAATGTTCAGATCTATTTCAACTTTCAACTTTCTTTTAGTTTTACAGATACCAAACACAAGTATTTTAGTTTAATTTAGTTTATTTATTTATTTATTTATTTATTTATTTATTTATTTATTTATTTATTTATTTATTTATTTATTTATTTATTTATTTATTTATTTATTTATTTATTTATTTATTTTGTGAGATTTATATACCGCCTCACAGTGCAAGCACTCTCTAAGCAATGTATATTTACATTGCCCCCAACAATCTGGGTCCTCATTTTACCTACCTCGGAAGGATGGAAGGCTGAGTCAACCTTGAGCCGGTGAGATTTGAACCGCTGACCTGCAGATCACAGTCAGCTAAAGTAACTTGCAGTACTGCCTCTAACCGCTGCGCCACCTCGGCTCTTACAGTTTATATAGTCTAGTATAGGCTCTTATATAGTTTAGTCATTTGTAAATTAATGCTCCATTCCACATATTCCTTTTACCATTCCAGTGGCAATCTTCCATATACTGTATACCATGGTGAATATTAATTGAGTCTTTAGATAATGACCTCTGCTGCCCATTTTAGTTTTGGAAAATAGAGGCTTTCTCTTATTTTGCAGTCAGTGTACACAGAGAGCTGCTGTAATGTTGTGACTAAGGTATTGAACTAGGCTGGGGAAACTTCTCAGTCACACAATCTCTCTTAGTGAGGTTGGACTAGAGGTGGATTCCTGCCAGAGCTGTCCGGTGCGTAGCTCCGGTAGGGAGCGGCCGATTGCGCAATTTGCACGCGACCATTCCGGAGCCCTCTCTGCCGGTCTGCTGCACTCATCGCCATCTTTTCCTGAGAATTTTTGGGCAATTTTGCTTCTGCTTCTGCGCGGAAGCAAAATCTCGTCAAAATCTTGTGAGGGGACGCACGCGCGAGAGAGATTTTGGCGAGATTTTGCTTCTGCACATGCGCAGAAGCAAAATTGTGCCGAAATCCCACACGCACATGCATCCTCTTGCGAGATTTCAGCGCGATTTTGCTTCCGGCATGCGCAGAAGCAAAATTGCATGAGGGGGTGTGCACGCGTAGCGAGCACACGCGTGCTCGAAACGTGGAGATGCGCGCACAGCGCACCGGCATCAGTAAGCTAGCAACCCAGCCCTGGGTTGGACCAGGTATTCTTTCTATATTCTGAGCATGTCCAAGCCCAATTACCCTAGTTCAGACACATTATGCAAAGACCCAGCTCTCTGGAAAAGCAACTAATGCTGAGGAAGGTGGAAGGAAAGAGAAGAAGAAGATGATTAGCAGCAAGGGGGATGGATTTAGTTACAATGGCAATGAATACACCATTGGAAGACTTAGAATAGAATAGAATAGAATAGAATAGAATAGAATAGAATAGAATAGAATAGAATAGAATAGAATAGAATAGAATTGAATTGAATTGAATTGAATTGAATTGAATTCTTTATTGGCCAAGTGTGATTGGACACACAAGGAATTTGTCTTTGGTGCATATGCTCTCAGTGTACATAAAAGAAAAGATACATTTGTCAAGAATCATGAGGTACAACTCTTAATGATTGTCATAGGGTACAAATAAGCAATCAGGAAACAATCAATATTAATATAAATGATAAGGATGCAAGCAACAAGTTACAGTCATACAGTCGTAAGTGGGAGGAGATGGGAACGATGAGAAGATTAATAGTAATAGTAATGCAGCCTTAGTGAATAGTTTGACAGTGGTGAGGGAATTATTTGTTAAGCAGAGTGATGGCTTTTGGGAAAAAACTGTTCTTGTGTTTAGTTGTCTTGGTGTGCAGTGCTCTATAGCATCGTTTTGAGGGTAGGAGTCGAAACAATTTATGTCCAGGATGCGAGGGGTCCGTAAATATTTTCACGGCCCTCTTTTTGACTCGTGCAGTATACAGGTCCTCAATGGAAGGCAGGTTGGCAGCAATTGTTTTTTCTGCAGTTCTGATTATCCTCTGAAGTCTGTGTCTGTCTTGTTGGGTTGCAGAACCGAACCAGACAGTTATAGAGGTGCAGATGACAGAGTCAATAATTCCTCTGTAGAACTGTATCAGCAGCTATGTGGTCTCTATTAAGTCAAAAACAACTTGATGGCACATGACCAAGCAATCAACCACCCTGGCTTGCCTATGCATGGCATGAGCTAAGCTTGGAGTACAGCTAGAGTTTGGTTGTACTTTTGGTATAATGGGCTCATAGTTTTTGTTTTGGGCTAATTATTTTCCATCTCTGAATTCTAGTCCTGAAATGTGGAATGCTGTAGACATATTCTTCTAAAGGCCTTTTAGAAGAATGAAATATACTCCTCCTTTATAGAAGGAAAGTACTCCACATGGAGAGACAGAGACAGGAAGGGTGCAGTGGAAGCTGGATCCACAACTACTTCGGTCTATTGCCAAGCAGACTACCTTGAATTTGAATACCGTTGAAGGAATAACTTATATGAAGACACATAGTGATTGTTCCCCAAGGCATGACATATGAATATACTAGTCAGTCATTTTTAAAGTCCATGTTCAATTCTTCCTTCTAGTTATGCTTTAATTTCCAGGAATTGCCTGGAAGCTCCTTGTTAATGATCACAATCTTCTTTGCAGCTGTCAAGGATTATACCATCTGCCTTGCCAAAAGGCGATCCAAACGAATTGCTCTGAAATTGCAGTGGAACTGTTCAAAATTTCAAAATAGTAAAATTCCAATGCCTGACATGTTCAGAAAGAAGAGGGTAGCTTGAAGATACAAAAAATTCAGTTGTTCAGTTTACCGCCCAAAAGCAAGCTCATCACAGTCTGGAACTAAAAAAGAAAAAACAAGAGAACATGACCTCACTCTCACTTCTAAGTTTACTAGAGATAGGAAGCAACTAGCTTTTTTCCTAGTAGTTTCCTAAGTGCACCACAATAAATCCAATATTTGAGGGGCTGCCACAGAGAGAAGGGGGTCAAGCTATTTTCCAAGGCACCTGAAGGCCAGACAAGGAATAATGGATGGAAACTGAACAAGGAGAGATTCAACCTGGAAATAAGGAGAAATTTTCTGATAGTGAGAACAATCAACCGATGGAACAGTAGTTGCCTTCAGAAGTTGTGGGAGCTCCACACTGGAAGCTTTCAAGAAGAGACTGGACTGCCATCTGTCAGAAATGGTGTAGGGTCTCCTGTTTGGATGGGGGGGCTTGGACCAGATGACCTACAAGGTCCCTTCCAACTTTGTTAATCTGTTAAATCCTCTAATATAAGCAAAGAACTGTCGTTTAAGGAATGTTATTTAAAGGTGACAACAACCTCAAGAGCCTACATTCTTGAGCAAGCAAGACCTAGAACAAGCCAAGTATCAGAAGGCAGAGCTGGTGGGTTCAACATGCTCATGGTTGGTTTCCAAATTGGAAGAGGTCACCTCTGATACTTGGCTTTCTGGGCAATGGGAGACAGTGCCCATCTCATGCTTAGTTCGCCAGGCTTCTGGGTGTTCACTGGTGATAAGGATTGCTACCATCTTTAACAATTTTGGACCAGCGTGCCTACCGTCCCTGTCCTAATGTTCCCTCTTATCAGTACCCATCTTATGTATATAAACAATGTTATATCTATGTATATTACCAACACGTACTTGACAAAAATAAATAAATAAATACAAAATTCTAAGCACATTACAGCATTTCCCATGATAGGCCATGCAGAGCAGGGCCCCATTCTAAAATAACATTAACATTGGAACAATGGCATGTCCATCCCTCTCTTTTGTTCTGTACTATTAAAATGTTCTCTTGAAGGACTGGGGACTTTAATAGGAAGACCTGGGTGTAGTTCAAAAGACAAAAGATAATAACTTGAGAAGGTTGAAACTCTTCCCCAAATCACATCACACGGTACGGTTCTACGAACCGGTAGTGGCAGCGGCGGAAGGCTCCACCCAGGATGCTTCTGCGCATGCGCAGAAGCATCGTGCGTGCGAGCGTGCATGCAAACTGGTAGCGATGGGATTTAGAACCCATCAGTGAATCACATCTCATGTCCCTTTTGAGGTTTTCTAGGAACCAAAAATATCCAGGTGAAGAAGACAGAATTTAACCTATTTGTAGATTTAGGTCCAATTCTGCTGCTCTAATTTTAACAGTGCTGCTAACTTTAAACATTATTATTTCCTTCATATACTTTGCAGTTTACTGTTTGTTGTGTTTCTAATGTTTTCTTTTTATATCCCTTGGATTATAATAAAATATCTATCCACCTATCTCTCTGGCATTGGATGCGAATTAATATTGCAATGGGAGGCAAAAACACTAACAGTTCACCAGTGCTAGTTAAAAATACATTAAAATATGCTTTCCTTGGTTAATTAGCTGATTAATTTGAATCACAATTTCATTTTTATTTTAAGGGATCATGTTTATAAAACTGCATATGATGCTTTTTTTTTCTTGCTACTATTTCCAATATTTGCCCATGTACGTACAATAATTTGTGGGCAGAACTGTCCCAGAATTACAAGCTTGGCAAAAAGCAGAATGTCACGCAGTGATTTTATATTGCCTGTTACATGTATATGCAGGAAGCTGCATCCCTATCAAATGAGACGTTGTACTCACCTGAGACGTCCATTCTCGTCCGGTGGAGCTAGCCGCCAAGAGTGGGTATTGGCACAGCCTTCCAGCCAATAGAGACTGAGTCTGGAAAAGTATAAATAGTGGCTCTAGGCCCTGGTTCCCCCTCTTTTGACGAGGAACGAATGCCAGACTCGATGTGCCAAAAAAAACTGCAACAACTTTATTAATCAAATAGGTTAAGATGACAAACCAACCCTGCAGGGCAGTACTCCTACATACCTAAAACTAACTACCTAAGATTTCAGAATGTATTCTATGAAACTATGGCCTAAATACCTAATGACTCATAATAACATAACCTAAGTCCAGCCAGAAAAAACACAGGGAGGGACTTGGCGGCTAGCTCCACCGGACGAGAATGGACGTCTCAGGTGAGTACAACGTCTCATTCTCCATCCTGGGTGGAGCTAGCCGCCAAGAGTGGGACATACCAAAGCAATTCAGTCCCCAGGGAGGGCCTCCGGATTCTGGCTGGGACCGCCACCCTTCAAAGTTACCTGTTCCAGCACCTTCCGCCCAAAGTCTGCCTCTTGAGAGGCGAAAGCGTCCAATTTGTAGTGCCGGACAAATGGTGTAGGAGAAGCCCAAGTGGCAGCTCGGCAGATCTCCTCAATGGAAGCCCTTGTGTTCCAGGCAGCAGTGGTGGCCGCGCTGCGCGTGGAATGGGCCGTAATTCTGGTGGGTCGTGGTAGAGAAAGTTGTTCATAGGCAACAGTAATGACAGTGCGAATCCACCGACCCACCATGACAGAGGATGCTTTCCTCCCCAGGGAAGTGTGGTGGAAAGATACAAACAAGGCCTCGGTTTTGCGAATGGTAGAGGTCCTTTGAATGTACATGTCCAGTGCTCGCCTCACGTCCAGGAGGTGCCACTGCCTTTCAATGTCAGAAGAAGGAGTGGGGTAAAAGGAGGGCAGTACAATCTCCTGAGCCCGGTGGAAATATGAGTTCACCTTTGGAAGAAAGGTGGGGTCCAATCGCAAGATCACCCTGTCCTGGTGGAAAACACAAAGGTCACTCCTAACAGAAAGAGCCGCCAGTTCAGAGATGCGGCGGGCAGAAGTAACCGCCACCAGGAACACTACTTTGTATGACAGGTAATCCAGAGGGATGGATTCCAAAGGTTCAAACACACCCCCTGTGAGTGCTGATAACACCCTGGTCAAATCCCAGGTGGGGTACCTGTGTATGACTGGGGGGCATTGATTGACGGCACCCTTCAGGAATCTGGAGATCAGGGGATGGGCTGAGAGTGTCCCCAGGGATGGACAGGATAGGACCGTAGACAAGGCGGCTACCTGACGCCTGAGAGTGCTAGGGGAAAGTCCCTTGGCCAGCCCCTGACGGAGGAATTGCAATACATTTATGATTGACAGATCTAATGGGGAATGCCCTTCCTTGGCGCACCAGGAGCAGAAAGCTCTCCAGGAGGCAGCATAAATTCTTTGTGTGGACGGCCTGCGGGAGTCCATTAAGACCTCCAAGACGTCCTCGGGGACCCGGCGGCTCGTCAGAGTGAGCCGCTCAAGTGCCAGGCGGTCAGTTGCAGCCAGTGAGGCTCTGGATGCTGCACTGACCCCTGCACAAGCGACCACTCTGTCGGAGGGATCCTCCATGGGGGGGAAAACGACAGGGAGACCAGGTCGGCGTACCACGCTCTCCTTGGCCAGTTGGGCGCCAGAAGGACCATCTCGGCTCTCTCCTCCAACAATTTCCGGATGACCTGCGGAATGATGGGAATTGGAGGAAAGGCATAAAGCAAACCTCGGGGCCACCGACAGCGGAGGGCATCAGTCCCTTCCGCCCCCTGCGAATGGTATCTGGACATGAACCTGGGTAGCTGAGCGTTGTCAGGGGTGGCAAATAGGTCTATCACTGGCTGACCAAAGTGCTGCACTAGCTGGTGAAATAGCGTGGGATGCAGGCTCCATTCAGAATTATCTATTTGATTGCGGCTAAGCCAGTCTGCCGTGTCATTATCTACCCCCGAAATATGCTCAGCCTCAAGTGATAATAGGTGACGTTCAGCCCAGAGGCCTAGTTGCATGGCCTCGGTCATCAGCTGGCCAGACATGGTTCCCCCTTGCCTATTAATGTGTGCCTTGGTGGCCACATTATCCGTTAGGACCAGTACGTGTGAATTCTCTACAAGGGGGAGAAACTGTTGCAGGGCAAGTGTTACTGCCTTTAACTCTAATATATTAATACTGAGGGACACCTCAGACTGTGACCACGTACCCTGAGCCACCAGAGAGCCTGCGTGGGCCCCCCACCCTGACAGGCTAGCATCAGTGGTGACAACAATCTGTTGTGGGGGGAGGAAACAGGTGCCCCTGTGAATCGCAGACGTGGTCCACCATTTTAATGACTCCCTGACTGAGGCCTGAGGCCTTACCTTTGTAGGGGCGTTAGCTCGACCCTGACGTTGATAGGGGAGAAGGAGCCATTGAAGGTCCCTGGAGTGTAGGTGTGCCCATGGGACTATATGAATAGCTGAAATCATCTTCCCCAGGAGGGAAGACAGCAGGTTCAGCGGAACTAAATTTTGCTTCAGAACTTGTCTGGTTAAATCCAATAGGCTGTCTCTCCGTTCCTGGGATAGATACACCTTACACTCCAGGGAGTCAATGATCGCCCCCAAGTGGACGATCCTGGTAGATGGGTTAAGCTGGCTCTTGGGTCGATTGACCAAGAAGCCGAGGTGGTCAAGGGTGGTAAGCACTACCTGAACATCTCTCTCAGCCTGAGAAGGAGAGGCTGAGGAGATGAGAATATCGTCCAGGTAGCACTGGATCCTGATGGGAATGGACCTGAGGTGAGCGGTCAAGGCCGCCAAGACCTTAGTGAAAACCCTTGGCGCAGAGGACAGGCCAAAGGGGAGCGCCCCATATTCATAATGCACCCCTGCATAGCAAAACCGCAAGTACTGGCGGTGAGATGGCCGAATTGGGATGTGGAGGTAAGCCTCCAAGAGATCTATGGATGACAGTAGATCTCCCTTCCTAATACTTGCCAGAATTGACTGCAGGGTGTGCATTTTGAATTTCTTGTGGACTATGTACCTATTGAGGCGCTTAAGGTCCAATATTGCTCTCCACCCTCCCGAGGATTTGGGCACTACAAACAAAATGGAGTAGAAGCCCTCCCCCTGCTGGTTCTCAGGCACCTGATGGATGGCTCGAATGTCCAACAGGTGCTGGATGGCCTGATTCATGAGAACGCGTTTTTGTGGATTTGAAGATAGAGGGCATCGCAGAAAGAACCTCGGGGGGGTGGAGAGAAACTCCAGAGAAAGACCTGACTTCAGGGTTTGGCAAACCCATGCGTCATTGGTGATTTCCTCCCATCGGCTGGCATAGAGAGCCAGACGACCCCCTATGGGAGGACCGGCCGGAGATCTATTTATTCCGGCGGAAGGGGCGACCACCGGCCCCCTTAAAGGGCCGTTTGAATTGGTTGCCCCGGAACGGCCTGTCAGAAGAAAACCTCTGACGGGGGCCGAATTGGCCCTGGGTCTGCCCCTGGGAGTTAGACTGGGATGGTCCCTGGGCTCTATTGTTACCCTGGTAAGTCCCCCGGAAGCTCCTCCTGGGGAAGGAGGTGGAACGGGACGGACCCTTACGGCTAGTAGAAGGAAGGACCTTCTTCTTATCTTTTGTCTCTACTAGTATGCGGTTAAGTGGCTCACCAAAAAGTGCCTGGCTCGTTACGGGGCTAGAGGCTAGCTTCCACTTATACTTTGCGTCAGTTTGCCAACTGCGCAGCCAAGCTAGACGCCGGGTCACCACTGCTGACGCCATGGCCCTTGCCGCAAAGCGGGCAGATTGTAAGGTGGCGTCAGATGTAAATTGGGCCGCTGCCAGGAGCTTGTTGAGATCCTGGTGGGCCCGAAGATCTGATGGTGGCAGGTGGTCCTGGAGAGCGTAGAGCCACTTAACCGACGTACGACAGAAGAAGGAAGCAGTGGAAGAGGCTCGCAACGCCCATGCGGCCGACTGGTGCGTCCTCTGAAGAGTTGCCTCTGCTCTTCGGTCCTCCGGGCGAAGAAGCTCCTCTGGCTCCCCTGGCATCTGACCGTTGGTGAATAGGGTCAGGACCGGGCTGTCCACGGGTGGCACTGTAAGGTGTTGGGCCAAAGCAGAGTCAACGTTATAAAAGCGTTTATCAGTTGCATTGGAAAGGGACCCAGATGTTGGGTTCCGCCACTGTTTCAGGACCTCTTCCACAAAAAGCTTTGGGGCCGGGACCACATCTGTCTGTGATGCCGTGGGCTCAAACATGGGGTCAGGTTCTGGTGTCTGATCAGAAGCCCCGGACGGAGTGACTAAATTGGCCGTGGTTTTCGCCTTATGTAATAAAGACCTGAAGAGAGCAGGCTGAAAAAGAGCAGAGGAGACTGCGGGTTCTGGGCCCAAGTCCTCGTCATCCGACATGGCTAGCTCAGGAATGGTGATACCTAATTCCTCCTCAGAATCAGAGTCATCTTGGAGGTTAACCAGAGGATCAGAGGAATCTTCCTCGTCCTCCTCCTCCTCCTCAGGCTCAGGGCAAGATTGGTCCGCCGAGTGCTGGTCCTGTGGAGGCTTAGCCGTAATTGTCTGATGTTTAGACGTTCCGGCCATAGCTCTGATGCCTGCCTCAATGCCCTGCCTAATTGCCATGTCAATCCTGTCTTGTACTGCCTTGGACCGGAGAGGGTCCTTGGCAGAGCTCTTACTAGGGGCTGTCCCCTTGCGGGTCCCCTTCGGGCCCCAGACATCCGCCCTAGATTTGTGAAGGTTAGCATCGTCAATGGAGACGTTATCAGGGAACCGTGGTTGTTGGTGCCTGGTTAAGGAGTCCCTATCCTGCCTACTGGCACCCCTGTCGGTTGGCAGCGGACCCTGCTTGTCTCTAGTGGCCCTGTCCCTGGCTGAGGGACTAGGCGAGCGAGGCCGGATGGGGGACCGATCCCTCTCGGCTGAGGCCGCACTGGCTGGCTCAGTCTGGTCAGTTTGCGGCCTTGGTGTCTTGGCCTTGGCCTTGCCAGAGCGATGACTTCTCTCAGTCATGCTGAGAAGCAAAGTTGTCAAAAATAAATCCCCAAGGTAAAAGAATTTCTTTTTTTTTTTCTTCCTTTTTTTTTAAGACACACTCAAAATGGCCGCTTAGAGAAGTCTTGGCCACACTCCACACTCAAAATGGCTGCCGGGCCCAACCCACACCTAAAATGGCCGCCTAGCCTAATTTGGTATTCAAAATGGCCACCGGCCACGAGTCAGTGAGGAAAACGGCCGTCGTGAGCAGGAGAGGCCTTCGTGGAGGTCAGGCACTTAGCTGAAGAGGTATGCGGAGGCTGAGAGGCTCCAACGAAGGTGGGGGGGGCGCTGCCTGGATCGCTGTCAGCTTCGGAGGGAGAACGCGGCACCTTGAAGGCTCTGCTGCTCCCAGCTGTCAGTCGGCAATAGAAGAGCTGTCGGGCCTGGGCGTGGATCGCTTGCGCTAATCTGGCCCGGCGATCACTCAGCTGGCTTTCGGAAGGGTGGGAGGGGACGCGGATGGCTTGCGCCGGTCCGGCCACGCTCCACAGGCTTCAAAGCAAGAAGGCAGATGAAGAAGCCTCATTATCGGTCCGGATGGCTTGCGCGAATCCGGCCGAGTAACGGGCGAGGCCTGCGGCTCTCTCGATCCCTTGGAGTTATTACAGCCGTCAGCTGGGGATCGGGAGGCTCGTGGTCGGTGCGGACGGCTTGCGCGAGTCCGGCCGAGCAAGAGAGAGACGTTAAGGCCCTTAGTGCTGTCGACTGGCCCCTTGGCTCTCCTTCCGATCAGGCACAAAAACGAACGGGCAGAATTGGCAGTCCAGGTCTCTCAATAAAAGAAGGCACTTTGTGCCGGCCTCGCCTCAATGCCCAGGCGTGCGGTAGGCCACCGCCGGCCCCCTTGGCGCTGCGGGGCCCTTTCCCACTCCCTCACACAGCCGGTATTAATTAAAGAGAAATATAAAAATTAAGAAAAGGATTTTTAAAATTTTGAGGTTCGCACTGGGCCTTCGGCTGGAGGGGCGAGCGGCAGTCAGACTTGCGGCCGACTGCCTTCACCCAGGATCATTCGATTATGACAGAAATTAATGCCTGGGGGGCTCGTACAGGGAAAGAAAAATTAAATAAGATTAGCGGAATAGGGAAAAATACACTTATACTTGCAGTAATCTAGATGAAAAGGCACAAGTCAGTTGGCTAGACTGAGTCAAAAAAGGGGGAACCAGGGCCTAGAGCCACTATTTATACTTTTCCAGACTCAGTCTCTATTGGCTGGAAGGCTGTGCCAATACCCACTCTTGGCGGCTAGCTCCACCCAGGATGGAGAATATAATGGTTTATTCCTGAGCACGTGATTAATATGTTCCTAGTACGCATGTGTACATTCCTTTCTTTGATCCGTCCTTCTTTTTCAACTTCTGTAAGAAGCAAGACGTGTTTTTATAGCTAAGATGTGATTAATGAGATTTATTGTTTTTGTACCGAAATAAATATTTTCTACTTAGAACTTTAAACTGCGGTTTCTTTTTTAATGTCAGAGTTCCAGGTAAAGATCTATTTTCGCCTCTGATGAGAGTTATTCTTATCTGTCACAGAAGGAGCCCACCCACCTTATGATGGAAAGCCAACAAACTTTAGGAACACAGCAGTACAATTATAGACAGAAATGGGACCCTTGCAGAAGAGATTTTTTTGAGTCCAGGGGGAGAGGGAAAGCATGAGACAGAAATTCAAAATAAGTCAACCTTAATTACACTAAATTTGATAAGAGAATCACTTTGGCAGGATTTGAAAATGTTATTTTATCCTATCAGCGATAAAAATGAAATCCAAGTGACTCTTGTTCCATGAGCTTGCCAGTCTCTTAGAATTTGACATTAATCTTGAAAAAAATCTGGCATATAAGAGAGGCATCAGTTCCTGCATTCTGGATCTGGACCAGTGGTGGGTTCCTACTGGTGCAGTCCACTCTATAGCACCGGTAGCGGCCCGCTGGTGACGTCACAGTACCGGTGCGGTCGGTTGCCGGTGCCTGGGTGCCACCATTTTTTTTAAAAAAAATTATTATTTTTTTTAATTTTCTTCTGCGTATGCCAGAAGCTGAGCTTCTGTCACTGCACATGCACTGCCTTCCTACCCCACAGTGAGTTCAAGCAGGGGAGGATGGCTGAGGGAGTGCGTGAGATGCTGAAAGCACGGGCGGCAGGAGCTATCTCCATTCCCCTCCCTTCAGCAGTCCGAGAAGCTACGAACGCGCGGTGATGATCCTAGGCATTTTCACACGTTTGAGGCTTCTCGAGCTGCTGAGGGGAGGGGGAATGGGCGGCAGGATCTATCTCAGTTCCCCTCCCTTCAGCAGTCCAAAAAGCCACACCCACCCAGTCACATGGTCAGCAAGCCACGCCCACCTGGTCACACGGCTGGCAAGCCACACCCACAAAATAAGCCACGCCCACAGAGTGGTAGTAAAAAAATTAGGAACCCGCCCCTGATCTGGACATGGCTTGTGATCCTCAAAGTTCCCCACTGTTGGTAAGGCAAATGGCAGTAGATAGAGTTAGAGGTCACAGGTTTGCACAATGGCATGGTTTATGTCCTTCAAGATCAGCCAGGTCAAGGAACAGGCACGGCAGGAATTCCAGGAACTCTCTTCATTGTTGTGAAATACAGTACAATAACAGAATCTTAAAACTTGTCCAAGTTTCTCTCTGCTCCACTTTATAACCAAACAAAATTAAGGTGAGGTGTTTCTTATGTTTCCATCTATTTAGGGTGTGCATAATCTTTTCTGCAATGCTTGCTCAATCCATCCCTTTAATGGCTTGCCTTCCAATTCTCAGCACCACAATCCTTCAGATCCTGACAAAGAAAGATTGTTGGATATGGCAGCAGACATATTCGTGCCACACTTTGTTTCCCACTTCCCAAGGAAATATGACAGAGTCACTCACCTTAATTACTCTTGTAATTACTTAATTACTCTACATATAAGCTGCGTTGGGCTATTATTTTGATAGGCTTTCAGCACTATAAGGTATGCAAAGGCTGGCACAATTAGAGGGATAAAGATGTATCAGCATCTTTGGGGCAATTTGGCAACTCACTCACTTGTGGTCCGAAAACTATCCATTCAGTCTGGAAAAAAAATCTAGCTACCTATGTGTGGCTGTCTATCCTTCCTCCATGATGCATGTGCCAAGTAGATAGGTTAGGACAGAGGTCTTCAAACTTGGCAACTTTAAGACTTGTGGACTTTAACTCCCAGAATTCTCTAGACAGCTGGCTGGAGAATTCTGGGAATTGAAGTCCACAAGTCTTAAAGTTGCCATGTTTGGGGACCCCTGGGTTAGGGATTTGCATCCTGCTCATACATCACTGGAGCATTGAGGTTTACAACCTCCATTTACAACAGTTGCTTTATCTGATCAATAATTGGCCAACTTTGTTCCAACAGAAATTTTGAAAGCTTCCTCTTGTCTCCCAGTCCTGATTAGGGTCATAAAAATCAGTTTAGGATTATCTAAGTAGTCCAATAAGAATAATTATTCCTGTCTAGATTCATAATTTATCAAAATTTCAGGAACAACTTCTGGAGACACACAGAGACACAAAATTTGTGGCTTCTAACCAGTAGTGGGTTCTAAAACCTGTTGCTACTGGTTCATGTGCGCGCTCGCAACGCTTCTGTGCATGCGCAGGAGTGTCCCAGGCGGGTGGGCGGAGCCTCCTGCCGCCGCTGCTACCGGTTCACAGAACCGGGCCGAACCGGGAGCAGCCCATCACTGCTTCTAACACAAAGTACACAGCCTGCAGCCCTATTAATATATGAGTTCCCCTCTCCATCAACCAAGTCTTTGGCATGGCTTCCAATCTCCTGCTCCTAAGTTGCCATCAAATAGTAATTCTTAAAACAATGGAAGAGGAAAATACTAAATATTTGGAATGTAATTATATTGCTGTCAGCAGTGATCATAAGATTGTCAGATGTCCAACTCAAAATTAGAGGTTTTAACAGTGCTTTATTTAATCTTGATGTAAATTTAATTAATTTAATTCAATTTAATTTATTGTATTTCTATGCCACCCAACTCCCGAAGAAATGACATCAAATGTTTTTATCTTGGTCCCATCTGCTTCATTCTTCTACTCTTTCCCACGTTTTAGAAAGCCAAGGATTGTATATCCTTGCCATATGAGAAAAGTGGACAGAATCTGAAGGCATACTTGTTTGCCCCTCCCACCTGGGTTTATAGTATGCTCTAGTCCAGTGATGGCGAACCTTTTTTGGTTCGCGTGCCAAAAAGGGGGGGTGCGCGCGCTAGCATGCGCACGCATGCCCACACCCATTCCCTCCCCCATGCATGCGCACAACACACACACACCATGCTGCCCCCTGCACATGCGCACACCCTCCCACCCCCCGCGCAAAGGCCTTACCGGAGCCTGGGACGGTAAAAAACGACGAAACGGGCAAACCGGAAGTTCAGAAAAATGCACTTCCAGTTTGTCCGTTTCGTCGTTTTTTGCATTCCGGGGCTTCAGGGAGCTTCCCTGAACCCTCCGGAGTGCAAAAAACAGCTCACCGGCAAAACGGAAGTGTGTTTTTCCACACTTCCGGTTTGCCGGTGGGCAACGCTCGCGTGCCCTCCGCTATGGCTCCACATGCCACCTGTGGCACGCGTGCCATAGGTTCGCCACCACGGCTCTAGCCCATATGGTTATGGGTCCAGCAAAAGCTATGATGGCAACATGTGTGTCATGATGTAATTTCAAAGATTATGAATGTTCTTCTCAGGCACAAACAACCGGAGCCATTCGTAAATAGCTGAAGCAAGCAACTTTAAAGGAGGATATTTGTAGTTCAGGGTTGAAATGAGGGGTACTTGATGCTCTCTGAGCTTGCTTGTTTTCTTGCAGATATTTCATTACCCACACTAGGTAACATCACTAGTGCTAGCAAGGAGTGCAGTTTGCTGTCAGTTCATATTCTAGTGTCTTGCCCTGTCAGTGTCGATGGTCTTAGAGATATCTTGGTTGGGCAGTTTACTGTTGGCTTCTTTGGCAGTTTCTTGATTGGGGCATTGCTTACTTGATTGGTGGTCGGATGTTAATCTTGGAGTTAATCTATGCTGATCTGGGTGTTGATTGCTGGTGGAAAGGTGCTGCAGTCTTTTTATTCCCTTTTTGCTGGTTGATTGTCTCTTTTGCATAGTCTATATGCATTGTTAATGTCTAGCAACTTTATTGTTCTTTATTGTACAGAAATCTCCTCAGACTGTCCGCCTTCCTCTGGGAATGACCAGATAAACCTTCATGGATCTTGGGAGTGCGCAAGCTTATGCTTTTTGCAGCTGCACAATGACTCTAAGCTAAGCCCATGCTTGACCCCCCTTCCAATCTAGTTGGCAGTTTCCCAACAATTATATTCACATTAATTGCATGATATGATGTGAGTGACTTCATTTGCTACCTCTGGCAACCCCTCAGATGTTCATATTTACAGAAGCCAATATCTATTTGTCAAATGTATGAACCTGACATACCCTGTTAATGGAAACTGGCCTCATTTAATATCATTTACATCTTAAATAAACTTTCCAATTCTTTATTAATTAGGGAAACTTTAAAAATCTGAAAAGAATAAAGTGCAAAAATAAGGCTGCTGAAAGCCACTGTCTTTTTTTATTGCACATTTTATTCCTCCATGAATGTGAGGGTAGTTTATGTAAATGAAAAGGTAAATGCAGCAGTGGTGGGTTCCTACCGGTGCGGTCCACTCTATAGCACCGGTAGCGGCCCACTGGTGACGTCACAGTACCGGTGCGGTCGGTTGCTGGTGCCTGGGCGCCGCCATTTTTTTAAAAAAATTTTTTACATTTTTTTTAAAAAATTTCTTTTGCGCATGCCCAGAAGCCGAGCTTCCGGCACTGCGCATGCGCTGCCTTCCTACCCCACAGTGAGTCCAAGCAAGGGAGGATGGCTGAGGGAGCGCATGAGACGCTGAAAGAACGGGCGGCAGGAGCTATCTCCATTCCCCTCCCTTGAGCAGTCCGAGAAGCCACGAACACTTGGTGATGATCCTAGGCATTTTCGCACGTTTGAGGCTTCTCGAGCTGCTGAGGGGAGGGGGAATGGACGGCAGGACCTATCTCAGTTCCTCTCCCTTCAGCAGTCTGAGAAGCCACACCCACCCGGTCACATGGCTGGCAAGCCATGCCCATGTGGTCACATGGCCGGCAAGCCACACCCACAAAATAAGCCACGCCCACAGAGTGGTAGTAAAAAAAATTAGGAACCTGCCCCTGAAATGCAGGTACTTTTCCAATGAATTCTGAATATGTTCTATAAGTATGATAGATTAATTATTTAAAACCATGCAAATTGTGGAGTAGAATATTTAGAATTCCAATTAGCTTTAGGCTAGTATGCTAAATATATTGCAAAACATGTGCTATACATCGGGGGCATTTAAAAGGTTCATGATCTTTCTTTGTTCTACAATTACTGAACTGTACATTTAAGAATCTAACAAGCAACACAGTTAGAAGCAACTTTCTTTTGGCATTCATTCATTCTCACCTACTTAATAGCGCTGGGCCTTCCTGCTCATAAATCATACATGATAATCAGACTCAGGAACTGATCTCAGTGGTAATCTTCTCTGATGTCTAAGTCAGAGGTACAAGGACTTTTCAATATAAAGGGGATAATGTGAAGGCTATTTTCCATAGAAAAAAGAGCTGAGAACATTTTCAGTTCCATTTGACTGAAGTTTAAATTTCAGCTAAAAGAAATTTTTTTAACCTCATATTGTTCTTTTGGTCTTTGTGTACTTTAGTAATGAAAATATGTTATAAAATTCTGTGGCTAAAATGGATTGACAAATCAGTTGACTGATCCCAAAATAATGTTGGATTCATCATAAATCCATTCCATCCCATTACTGCAATTTCTTTAAAAGATTTGCAACACATATAAAATTCCTTTTTTTAATCATTTCCAAAGTTTAACACAGAAACGTTCAATCTTTTCTATATATACAGAATGAAAAATATGTACAAAATAGATCTTTTCAGTTAAAATGTAGACTAAATTAAAATTTCTTTCATTCCAAGATGCAAGTTATGGTTTCCCCTTTTTAAATTTTTGACCACTGCTTCAGCAGCTTGGATGTAACATAGGACGTTATTCAACTTTTGCTCAGTTGTTTTCTGATCTGCGGCAATTTCTATTCAGATGGGTGACTTTCCTGTAATAGTAAAATTTAACCTGGATCCTTAGCATGCAATGAGGGCACGTTTGGTGTAGTGATTTAATACTCCAAACTAGAAAGTAGGAAAACATAAGTTATAGTCCCTCCTTAAGCACAAAGCTGGCTGGATAGGTTTCCAAGTAAAATTCAAAATGGTGGTCATTATCCAGAAAATCCATACAATGCACTCTAAAGGCTGTCTTAACACATGGGCCTGATGGGCACTTGCCCGTGGGCCCCACGGCCACAGGGGCCCCATACTAATCTGTGTATGTTAATCCTTCAATGCACCTTGTATCATATAAATACAGCAACTGTATGACTTACTGAGTATTATTGTGTTTTCAACATCGATTTTGTTGGAATTGCCAATAAAATAAATATATGTTTAATTTTATCGTCCATTTACATTTTTATTCCTGTGAGTAGTTGTCGTAGGGGCCCCAGTACACTGCTTTGCTCGTGGGCCCATAATGATGTTAAGACGGCCCTGACTCTAAAACAATGCACTTTAAATCCATATACAATGTGCATGTATCTATTTTTCAGATTCAAACCAGAGTCCAAGATGGAAATGGATGCTTACCTATTTCTGCCTGCTATATATTAATTACAGAATTTTCTACACAGAAACCACAGAATCAGTACTGATGCATATTCCTGATCCATCCCATGACTTAGATCTTATGGTCAGCTGGTCTTTGGCTATGCCAATGTTGCTGCAAATACTGAAGTGCAGTGGTCAAGGAGAGCATCTAACTCTTTATTTTTAAAATGAAGATGAAAAAAAAATAGCCAAAGGTTAAAAATAAATAATCCCTATGGATTTTTGAAAGAAATCAAGATTCTGGTGGAATTGCCAGTGGCATTTAAACCAGCTGTTAAAATTCAAGGACAAATGGAGTATTTGAGGACTACAATTATTATGATGTTCATAAGGGAGGTAGAAGGGCAAGCAGAAACAACTATGAAATGATTCATACATCTTTTGCTAAAGAAACAATTAATTGAATAAAGAATTCACTGCAAAAACAGTCCAAGTTTCATAAGGAGCCTGCCTGTGAATTTATCTATATCTCCATGTATGGCAGACCAACCCTGAACGAAGAACAATAAAAATCTTGAAAGGATATTTTATTTAGCCCTGTTTTCTTGCTTTTTTGATCCACACATCTGCTTCCTCATTCAGCTTAGGAATTTCAATTCTGTTCTTGAATTTTAGACACATTGTTTAGTTTGTATACTAATGGACTCAAGTAGTATGAGCTTAATGAAATTCAGTTAATCTTCTTCGCTCCGAATGCTTTCAAAGCATGTAACTGAAAGGTACACAGAAGTGTATAAATTAAGGGTACACTAAATAAAAAACAAGAATCTGACATTTCATAATATTTAAAGTTGTTATTATTACTGTACTGTTTTTACAAACTCTAAATGTTTGTATAATTTTGCCAGCATGACTGCATTTATCACTGCTTTTCAATATGCATTGGGGAAAAACACACCCAGATGCTTTACTAATCAAAGGCAACTGGATTACTAAGAATTTTAAGAAATGCCAAATCTGAAGTGAAATCACCTAATCAGTTTTATGTATAATTAAAAAAAAGTTTAATATGATACGTGGAATGAGACACTGGAATAACAACTTTTTATAAATCAACGAGTCTTAAGTTTTAGGAAACACAAAATATATATCTTAAAATTTCAGAATGAAGTTAATTCATTAGAAAAAATATTTTTTTGTATTTGTTGAACCACTCACAGAACACGTTAAAAAGGCTGGCTTTTGGAATGTTTCAGTTGACCATAAAGTGAGTTACTGCAGTTCTTAAAGAAATCACATGGTGATTTAAGCAAATCGGGCATACCCAAAATGGGTGGTTTTCTTTCCTGGAAAACAATAAAAAAATTGTAGTCATGCTGCAACTGATTGTAAACGTGAACCGATTGCCAAGGGCCAGAAATGCAGTCAGGCATTGGGGAGGGGGAGTGCAATGTGTAATGATGGTCAAAATTGCTTACAGGCTATAACGCATCCTTTCCAAGACTGTCATAAACATTGAACAATCATTGTTAAGTGATTGATCTTTAAGCGAGGACAGGGGGTTGGACCTGGGGTGGGTTCTACTTACCTTCCATACCGGTTTACATTGTGACAGAAGTGCACGTTTTGCACGCATCACTTCCCGGAAATGACCCTCTGCGCATGCGCAGCATTTACGCATGCGCAGAGGGTTTTTTTTGCAATCCACGGCGACCGGAGGATCGGTTCGGGAGCGTGGACCGCCGGTCATCGCTGCCGGTTCAGCGAGCGGCACCAAATTTCCACTACCGGTTCGAAAGAACCGGTCCGAACCGGCAGCAACCCACCTCTGGGTTGGACTAGAACACTTCCAAGGTCCCTTCCAATTTTGTTATTATGTAATTCTGTAATTATTATGTAATTCTTTAAAATAAAAACATATGGTCACTGTAATGATAATATGCTTAATCATGGTTTGTTGAAGAAATCACACTGGATGGGTTCCTACTAAGCCATAAAAAAGAAACTACATAATTACTTAAGGAGAAACTTTCTAATAGTGAGGACAATTAACCAGTGGAACAGCTTGCCTCCCTCATGGGCGCTCCATCACTGGATGTTTTTAAGAAGAGTCTAGGCAATCACTTATCTAAAATGGTATTGATTCTCCTGCTTGGACAGGGGGCTGGACTAGAAGGCCTCTAAGGTTCCTTCCAGTTCCTTCTCTTCTATTCACTTAGACTGAACTCAGTTTACAAGGGGAAAACCTTGATGGCTTGTTCGGATACAACTGCAGGGCATGTTTTATTTATTTTTATTCTTAATATTATTGAAATTTAGACTTGATTTTTCTGCATGAGGAAAATCATCTAGACTTTCAGGGTAATACGATTTCAAGTGAAATAAACCTCTCAAAGAAAGTTATTGTGCAATGTATACACCATTCTTTCATCTATATTTCCAAAAATTTAAAGAAGCAGCTATTGTAATGTATTTTGAGGAAATCCTGTTTGTCTTACCCTTCGAATGCAGTAATGTTGATTTAGCCTCCAAAGGGGAGTGGCTGTACTTTAATTGCCAGCTTTTTTGTTTACTCTTCCTTATAGGAAACAATAATTTCACACAGTATGTTCTCAGGGTGGATGAATTTCGAATGCAATTAAACTCTTTGGCTTTCAATACAGTTTCTTTTTGCTGTGTTCTGTTAAGCATATCTGGACAGTGCAGGGGTGAAATTCAGCAGGTTCTGACAGGTTCTGGAGAACCGGTAGCGGAAATTTTGAGTAGTTCGGAGAACCGGCAAATACCACCTCTGGCTGGACCCAGAGTGGGGTGGGAATAGAGATTTTGCAGTATCCTTCCCCCAGGAGTGGGGTGGGAATAGAGATTTTGCAGTATCCTTCCCCCAGGAGTGGGGAGGGAATGGAGATTTTGCAGTATCCTTCCCCTGCCATGCCCACCAAGCCACGCCCACAGAACCGGTAGGGAAAATGTTTGAATTTCACCCTTGGGACAGTGACACCACACACTGTATGAATCATCTGTGCGGAGTTTGCATAAGATCTGCTAACATGCTTTGATTACCAGTTGGTAGCATGACATGGGGAGAAGGCTACTTCACATGGGCAGAAGAAGTGTTGCTCCTCTGGGGTCTGTAAGAAACAGCTGCTGGTCAAAGTACCCTTTTGCATCATTGTTTGGTGGCTCTCCAAAATAGTGCCCAAAATAATGGCCAACTGGCATCTCTTCAGCAGCCCTCTGCAGGGGCGGGTTCCTAATTTTTTTACTACCACTCTGTGGGCATGGCTTATTTTGTGGGTGTGGCTTGCCAGCCATGTGACCGGGTAGGCGTGGTTTCTCGGACTGCTGAAGGGAGAGGAACTGCGATAGGTCCTGTCGCCCATTCCCCCTCCCCATAGCAGCTCAAGAAGCCTCAAACGTGCGAAAATGCCTAGGATCATCACCGCACGTTCGTGGCTTCTCGGACTACTGAAGGGAGGGGAATGGAGATAGCTCCTGCCACCCGTTCTTTCAGCGTCTCACACACTCCCTCAGCCATCCTCCCCTGCTTGGACTCACTGTGGGGTAGGAAGGCAGTGCATGCGCAGTGCCGGAAGCTCGGTTTCTGGGCATGCACAGAAGAAAATTTTTAAAAATTATTTAAAAAATTTCAAAAAAATGGCGGCTCCCAGGCACCGGCAACCGACCGCACCGGTACTGTGACATCACCAGCGGGCCGCTACCGGTGCTATAGAGGGACCGCACTGGTAGGAACCCACCACTGGCCCTCTGGCTAGATCCAATGTTTAGCCAACTTGTGTCATTATCAGTGGAAGAAATGCCTCTGCGGCAGGTGAGTTCACCTTTCTTATACCCATCATTGCAATCATCAGAATGAATTTACAGGAGTTGTCTACCACAATGAAAGATTAATCCTGTTGCTTTGCTCACAACCTCTTCTTGATAGGTTAGGCCTAGAGAAGGATTGGATTTTTTTGGAATTATGTGGGGAGAAAAAACATGTTTGTTTCTAATCCCCCTCCCCTTGCTGGAGAATGTTAATTTTCTCTTTCCTTGGTAATTATTCAGAGAAATATCCCTCCCCTTTGGCCCTTCCCCAAAGAAGACAGCATTAGGGCCTTAGCTCGGCCTTTCATCAGAGCAGTGGTGGGTTTCTACCGGTGCGGTCCACTCTATAGCACCAGTAGCGGCCCGCTGGTGATGTCACAGTACCGGTGCAGTTGGTTGCCGGTGCCTGGGCACCGCCATTTTTTTTAAAAAAATTTTTTTTAATTTTTTTTAAATTTTCTTCTGCGCATGCCCAGAAGCCAAGCTTCCAGCACTGCGCATGCGCTGCCTTCCTACTCCACAGTGAGTCCAAGCAGGGGAGGATGGCTGAGGAAGCACGTGAGACACTGAAAGAATGGGCAGCAGGACCTATCTCAGTTCCCCTCCCTTCAGCAGTTTGAGAAGCCACGAATGCGTGGTGATGATCCTAGGCATTTTCGCATGTTTGAGGCTTCTTGAGCTGCTGAGGGGAGGCGGAATGGGCAGCAGGACCTATCTCAATTCCCCTCCCTTCAGCAGTCTGAGAATCCACGAACGCGCAGTGATGATCCCAGGCATTTTCGCACGTTCAAGGCTTCTCGAGCTGCTGAGGGGAGGGGGAACGGGCGGCAGGAGCCTAGGATCATCAAATGGGGAGAAGCATTCAGGCCGGACGGAGCCTCCTAGAAGAACCACTGCCGCGGTCTTGCTGCTCCTGCTGTGGGGGGCTGCATTGTGGGTGGGCAATGCCCCCCGCTTCTCTGGCTGCTGCCAAGCACCCGAGGCCCACGCCCACCCAGTCACATGGCTGGCAAGCCACACCCACAAAACAAGCCACACCCACAGAGTGTTAGTAAAAAAATTAGGAACCCGCCTCTGCATCAGCGCACCAATGGGGGTGCAGAGAGACTGAACACCATGGTAGAACAGTACCTAAGGTGTTATGTGAACTATCAGCAGTCCAATTGGGTGGACCTCCTGCCTTTCACTGAGGTCGCGTACAATAATGCTGTTGACAGTAGAACGGGACTAACTCTGTTCAAAGTAGTGAGCAGCATGGACTTCGTCCCAATGCCAGAATATCCAAGGGATCCCCCCTGCTCAGTCAGCTTTACAGACTGGCTATCAACACTGAAAGCAACCTGGGAGAATTTCAAGAAAGCACTAGCTAAAGTGGTGCAAACCGATAAGAAAGATTAGTCTCTCCTCCTTCCATTCTTCCTCTCTTATCCCATCTTTCTCTTATGAGTGAAATGGTATTTCCTGCCTCCTGTTTCTAATCTGGTGAAATAGTTGGGAAATAGTTTGCTGCAATTTGCACTATTAGCCAAGACTCATTCAACAATAAGTTTATCCTCAGTTTATCCTATTCTGTTCCCTGGCAGAAAAGATCAGAAGTCAACTGACAATGTAATCGTTCCAGAGTATCATCCCTTAGGTGGGAAAATTTAGAGGGGTTCTTCAAAGCTCTCCCCTGTCCATTTGAGCTCCACTGACTTCCATGTGATTAAAACAACCAATGTGGTGGCTGTGACCATCTCTGGAGAAATCAAAATGTAACAGCAATTAAATAAACATCAGTTTATCCCTGGAAAAGAAGAGAGGGTGAGAAGGAAACACAATTCTGTCTTAATTCTCTTTGACAGAAGAGTGGATAAATTTGGCAGACTTTCAAGATTCTGTTATGAGGGTGAGTCAAAAGGTAATGCCATTTTCTTTAGGAGAGGTATAATTACCAACGCAGGAACATGTAGCATACATCAAAATGAAGCTGGTCCTCTGTGGATCACATCCCTACTTCTCAACATAGTCACCGTTTCTCTCAATAGCAATGTTCCACCTTTGAATGAGAACATGTATCCCTGTCTCGTAAAATTTTGTTGACTGTTCTTTGAGCCACTTCTTCACTGCAGTTTTCACTTCCTCGTCACTGGAATAATGTTTGTCTCTCAAACCCTCTTTCATGGGGCCAAAGAGATGATAGTCTGAAGGTGCTAAATCTGGTGAGTATGGAGGATTATTATTCCAGTGACGAGGAAGTGAAAACTGCAGTGAAGAAGTGGCTCAAAGAACAGTCAACAGAATTTTACGAGGCAAGGATACATGCTCTCATTCGAAGGTGGAACATTGCTATTGAGAGAATATGTTGAGACTATGTTGAGAGGTAGGGATGTGATCCACAGAGGACCAGCTTCATTTTGATGTATGCTACATGTTCCTGTGTTGGTAATTATACCTGTCCTAAAGAAAACGGCATTACCTTTTGACTCGCCCTTGTATTATACTTTACAGTAATAGACTTCCAGTAATTCTTATGGTGTCTTTTCCTGACATGGCCTGCCCCAATCTTGAAAGCTTCACTACAGTACTCTTTAATAAAAGAGCCTGCCTTTGTTCATGGAAATGGCATCAGGTCCTCAGGGCATCCTTCTGCCTGCAGAATAACTTGTTCAGGTATAGTTACAACATTAACAGGAAAAAAGATATAGAAATAACCTGTAAAATGTCATGCTACAGCTAATCAGCATTTGGGACTAGGGATACTTCAACCAGCAGTTCAGCAGCCTGCAGCCCAGTCAATCTGTCTTTCCTTTCATGGGAGTTCGCCAAAAATGTTTGGAACCCAGGATCGATGGCTGACTTTTGCAACTCACTGTGAGCTGTTCATGGTGGATCAGACAGCAGAATTTCTACAGCCAAAGTGGCTTTTATTCTGAGTCTGCTGAAAGGAGGAGCAGCCAAATAAGCCATGCCCTTCATTGAGGGCAGTGATCCATTACTGAACAATTACCAGAACTTCATGCAAAGATTTAGAGGTACAGTTAATGATTTGGTTGGGGGAGCAGCGGCAGTTTGAGAGGTTTGCAAGCTGAAACAGAGAAACCACAGAGTTCATGAGTACTTATTGGATTTTCAATTAAGTGCCAGACTGAATGATCTTGCTCAGATTTTAGGAAGGACTTGCCGCCGAACTTGAGAAATGGGTCAGAGAGACAAGGCACACCAGCAAATTTGAAGGAACCTTTCCAACTTTGTATGTGAATTGATGGAGAACTGGAAAAGTTGAGGCACAGAAGAAATATTAAGGTTGTACAGCCTCTCTCCAGCACTGCCTCCGCCTGTGTCTTACTTGGACACTAGGTTGGAAAACCCATGCAAGCAGGATAAGTACAAAGGCCCTAATCCTCAACAGAAACAGACTTCAGTTGATGTTCCTATTGTGGATCCCTGGAACAATAAATCAAGATTGGCACAACTAAAGTATAGATTTCTGACTCAACTGTGGAGTGCAGCACCCGTGGAACCACAGACATCTGGCAAACAAGTATCTGAACCTCACCAAAGCCTTGCCATTAAGAAACTTCCCAAGCTTTCCTCTGCACAACTCAGCAGGAGGATCCCCAGACAATTAAGAAGAGCTCAGACAGCAGACAACAAGCTTTAAAGCAGTGGTTCCCAACCTTTTTGTGATCGAGTACCACTTGGAGGTCCCGTACAGTCGCCGCGTACCACCTGGTTCCAGAAAAACTAAATTCGATCAGATATCACTTTATTTCCATAATTGTACCATTCCTTTTTTGGCCCCGCGCATCCAGCAACTGGATTCTTGGGCCGCTGGGACCAGGTGGGTGGCGTGTGGCAACAGTTGCAAATCGTTGCCAGATTATCTTGTGTTAGGCAGTAAACATTTTTGTGAAGTAAAAAATAACTAACTAAAAATCGTTCATGACCCCGAAAGTGTTCGCGTACCACCTGGAAGGCCCTCGCGTACCACTAGTGGTACACGTACCACAGGTTGGGAACCACTGCTTTAAAGCATAACTCTGTTCTGACCCAGCTCCCGAAACACAAGAAACCCTCTGAAGTGAACTCAAAGATTCCTTTAATTAGGAGTGTTGGCAGGCCTGGCAAAAAGTTTCTCACCACAGGCTAACAAGTCTGTCTGGCTGGAAGATGAATAGTTGTCTGCCACATCTATTCATCTCCGCCCCCTGCCTTTTACCCTAGGGTAGGGCTTCGCAGCGGTGGATCTTCCATCCCAAGGATCGGCCCACAGATTTCCACTGCTCTCCTCTCCTCTTCTCTGCCTTCTGCGCATCCACGTGTCAGGCACTGGACCCAGCTGTTCCTCCTCTTCCTCAACAGCCACCTCCAGAACTGGGGGCTGTTGACTCTCCATCTGAGGGCTGACAGATGGCCCAGGCTCCGCCTCTGTCTCTCTCTCTTGACAGCTCCATTCCCTCTTCTCCCTTGGAGCTCTCAGGTTGCCTTGATGCTGACCCTGACTCCCACACCTCCTCCTCCTCTGATTTGGCTGCTGGGGGCTGGGGGCCGACAGGCCACAACAAACTCTCTACTCTTTTAAATTCATAGATGAGGCCACAATGCAACAAATTAATTTCCTCATACACATTGGTTAGAGAAACCTATGCTGGTGTAAACAATCAAGAGACAAGCACTTTGAAGTGGTTCTGTTGTATGACACACAAGCTATTGACAATAAACGTTCATACGTTCTTGGTATTTTATGTCACAGCTTGCTCACATGTCCTTATTATGCTAAGCATTGATTGTCTGCAAATGTGTGATCCAGATTTTCATCGGGAGCAAGGGACAAACTCAAACTGTCAACAGCCACATTTGCAAGCCTCTCACTCTTATCCATCTCTGTCTCCAGCATCATGTGTTGAATCCAGAAAAGTATTCAGAGTTTGTGGATGCATTCGGAGAAGAGGAAGCAACTGCACTGCCTCATCAAACATGAGACTGCATTGTCACTTGAAGCTGACAGCTAAGATCCCTGTTAAAAGACATGGTCCCATGTCTACCTGAGAGTTAGCGACTTTAAAAATATTTCTAGGTGAAAATGTGAAAAAAGAATGCATGCATCATCAATTCATGCATCATGCATCATATAGAGCCGAGATGGTGCAGCGGTTAGAGAGCAATACTGCAGGCTACTGATCATTTGAGTTCAGCTGTTCAAATCTCACCGGCTCAGGGTTGACTCAGCCTTCCATCCTTCCGAGGTAGGTGAAATGAGGACCCAGATTGTTGGGGGCAATGTAAATATATACATTGCTTAATGGTGTAAACCGCTTAGAGAGTGCTTGCACTATGAGGCGGTATATAAATATCACTAATAAATAAATAAATAAATAAATAAATCCCCATCTGCAACCTTATTTTGTTTAATATAAAGATATATTTTTCTTCGATGATTATAGACTATAGAAAAATGGCCATGAATATTTAACTGCCTTTGATCTCAGGCTTCTTACTATAGCAGTTTTGAATAGCTGGCACTGCCCTATAAATCAGATAATTTATTTATTTTATTTATTTATTTATTTATTTATTTATTTGTCAAACATGTATAGGATAGTAGTAGTTTGTATAAACATAAGTAAAAAGTAACGATAAAAGAGGACAATAGGACAGTAGGACAGGGACGGTAGGCACAGTGGTGCGCTTATGCACGCCCCTTATAGACCTCTCAGAAACGGGGAGAGGTCGACTGTAGACAGTCTAAGGTTAAAGTTTTTGGGGTTTGGGGAAGAAACCACAGAGTCAGGTAGTGCATTCCAGGCATTGATCACTCTGTTGCTGAAGTCGAATTTTCTGCAGTCGAGTTTGGAGCGGTTTACATTTAGTAACTGCGGTGCAGTCTTAACTCTGATTGTGAGGCTTTCAACTGAAAGGAACTGTGGCATCTTCAATAAAGATTGCTTGTGATAAAAGCAGTATTCCAGCAATTTGGAACACCTACAAAGGACCTGATTCCCCATGCCTGGTCAGGTCTGATGAGCACATTTTTTTACCATTTCAATTTTTATCACAAGTATTTCTGGTCTACCAAACAGGCAACCAGGTCCACTAGAACCTGAAGGTGAGCTTGCATACTCTTACTCCATACAATTTGGCCACACACGCAGGCGAATATTGCAGTAGGGGATCGTTAAAAACATATTCCATTAAGTTTTCACCTTCTGTCCATATCTGTCTAAAAAGTTGGACTCGAAACTCCCAGTTACCAAGAAAATGATCCCAATGGCCTTTCATTTAAAATGCTGCAAACAGGTAAATTGCTGGAAGACAGAGGCCAAAGGGTGGGGGTGGGTGGGTGGGTGGGGCTGCATTTGGTGTATAAGACGCACCCAAGTTTTCACCCTCTTTTGGGGGGTAAAAAGGTGCATCTTATACTCCAAAAAATATGGTATTTAATGATCCCAAATTCCCAATCAATATAATGTGTTAGGATTTAATGTTTTTACAATAAACATTTCAGAGAGTGCCAATATATTTTCTGTTTGAAAGCTAAAGAGCTTAACAGAGTCTTCTGGTTTTTGCTATCTGATCATTTTTCTTATACAGTAAAAGGCTTCAGCTAGTGTTAATATATATAAAAAACAAAGTATAAGAGGTTGGATTTGGATTCAAAATGCCCCAAGATACAAATAAGCATGATTAAATGCCTTTATTCCATAAATATAGCTACAGTTTTAGCCTGAAAGCATTTACTATCCCATTAATATATGACCGTGATTTGGAGCAGTGAAAACTTCTCATAAATAATTATGACCCATCTTCAGTTTTATTCTATGCGGGGTTAAAATTAGAAAGTATTATTAACTACTTGATAGCAAGCCAGTTAGCTCTTGTATATTAACTAAAATACATTCTATGATCCCAAGAGTTTATATAAATAACATGATATCTCTGTAGATTTCTTAAAGAGTTGTGGTACTTGCATTATATTGGATACAAGATATATTCTATGATCATAAAAGGTTTATATAAATAACATAATGTCCCTATAGGTTTCTTAAGGAGTTGTAGTTGCATTATATTGGACACAACATTATTATACAGTTTTTTTTTAAAGTTCTGTCATGATCTAATGCAAACACATTAAACCAATCAATCAATTGACTAGGGACAATTGTTGAAGGAATGCTAACATTGTGTTATTCTTTTTGATGCTGAGTTTTCTGGTAATTTTCTGCACTAAGGAATGGATCTGAACTGCATCACACACTATGTCCCACCAGTATTTTTTTTTAATATATATTGTCATATATGTACTGAAGAACTATAAAAGCTAAATAAAGCCAATTCAGATGATACATCCATATGGTTGAATTACATTGTTTATCAAAGGTCTTTAAGGTCAGATTAAAATGTTTTTATTTTAGTTCTGGTATTTCATTCTATCTGCAAGAGTGGTGACGTGGCCTAGAGGCGGGGCTCTCACCTCACAATCAGGAGGCTTTGAGTTGGATCCTAGGTAGAGGCAGATATTGGTCTCTCTGGGCACAATGAGAACGTATCTGCTGAACATAGCTCCGCATTGGCGACAGGAAGGGCATCCGGCCATTAAATGCTCTGCTAGCTCCATTCAGTTGCCCAGACTCCACCCCACAAGGGATTATGGGGTTGTTAAATGATGATGATGATTTCATTCTATCTGCAGTCTGAATAGCCCAATTCCAAGTGCAGTCACAAGTCAATTAGGATAACTTTTAGGAAGAAGTTGCTTTAGAAACTATTTAAAAGATTCCCATTTATCTATGGCCAACAGAGGAATTCTAACTGCTCAGTTAGGGAAGTCTGAACTAAAACGATTCACTTTACAAAGACTCGTGTTTGCAGAACAAAAAGCAGTTTTTACTTTTCCTCTTTCATATATATATATATATATATATATATATATATATATATATATATATATATATATATATATATATATATATATATATATATATATATATATATATATATATATATATATATATATATATATATATATATTTGGTTATTCGGGTTTTCTCCCGCGTAAAATTGGAAGTGTCTTGGCAACGTTTCGACAAAGTCTCATTCGTCAGCATCAGGCTGGTGTCTTCAGCTTCCTGCTTCTAGGAGCAATGTGAGATTGCAGCTGTTTCTTCCTTTTAACTGCCACTGGGGGTTTGAACTGATAGGGTGGGGGCTTGGCTGTGTTCTGATTGGGTGGAAGTGTGTTCTGATTGGTTGGGGGCTTGGCTGTGCTCTGATTGGATGGAGGGTTGGCTGTGCTATGATTGGCTGGGGTGTCAGTTTGCTTCATGTATGGAATGGAGGGGTTTAGAGTGGCTAATGATGCAGCTATGGTCTGGCTTCTGGTTTGTGGCCGTGCCCCCCATCCAATCAGAGCACAGCCAAGCCCCCAACCAATCAGAACACACTTCCACCCAATCAGAATACAGCCAAGCCCCCACCCTATCAGTTCAAACCCCCAGTGGCAGTTAAAAGGAAGAAACAGCTGCAATCTCACATTGCTCCTAGAAGCAGGAAGCTGAAGACACCAGCCTGATGATGACGAATGAGACTTCGTCGAAACGTTGCCAAGACACTTCCAATTTCACGCGGGAGAAAACCCGAATACCCAAAGACCTACATATATATATGTATATATATATATATATATATATATATATATATATATATATATATATATATATTCCTCTTTCATTTTCTCGGAATTCATTTTCTCCCTTTCCGCTTTGCATCTGGAGAAAGGAACTACGTATTTCTGGTTTTGCCCCATGGATATTACATGAACAAAGACAGGAAGCTTTAAAACATCAAACGGCTTTAGGAAGACTTTAAAGAATCATCTCACTTTTTGCCTGTTTTGATCTGTGAGATCAAATGGCCAAGAACGGTGCCATTTTCCCCAAAGGAGGGTCTCTATTTCACAGGGAGATTTTCAGCTATCCTGTAGCACCAAGACATCAGAAATTCCCCTTCAGGGAAATTATGCAGTCTTATTCTGCCCATTTCCTTTCTTTCCATGTACTTTGTGTTTTATTATAATACTGCAGGAGGCATGAATTTTTAGTGAAACAGATTTCTATTTTGTTTCCCCCAATACAAACTCTATGCCATCTATTCTAGATTTTAAAGTCAAATGAATAAAGAAGATATCAGATTTCTTCTCCTGAAATTGCCAGCACTACGCACTGTGGTGAATCCCTCATACCAAATCAGATTGATTTAATGATGCTAACAAGGTGAAAATCACAGAAGCAATGACCAAATACAAACATGACGCTGTAATGATCATATAAAATCTAAAAAATTAAGTCTTAAAAAGGGATATCTTTTTTTAAAATACTTTTTGTTGAGTTTTTTCACATTAAAAAGATAAAACATAATTTCACAAATACAGCTTGTCGCTATTGGAAGTATCTTCTTCATTCTACATTTTCCATATCTAAGGCTATTATTCTTAACTTAAACATTCTTATTTCTATTTACAATTTTATTCTTGTTGTATATTACTTTACATCTATTTACATTTTACATTTACATTTATTTTGATACATCATTTTATATTACTTTACACATTAATTTTACTTTCCCTTTCAAGCCAATCATACCATTTATTCCATATTTATAATACATTGTTTCCTCCCTCCCTCCCTCCCTCCCTCCCTCCCTCCCTCCCTCCCTCCCTCTCTCTCTCTCTCTCTCTCTCTTCCATTGTTAATTTACTCATCTCTGCGCATTCTAGCACCTTTTTTATAATCATTGTGTTCGTGGATATTTTTTCTTTCTTCCAGTTTTGGGCAAATGTGATTCTCGCTGCGGCAATTATATGTTGAATAATATAGTAAATTTCCTTTCTCATGTTTTCTTTTATTATTCCTAGAAGAAATAGTTCTGGTCTCCTCTCAATTTTCTGTTCCGTTATCTCCTCTATCCATTTTTTAATTTCCCCCCAATATTTCTTTGCATTGGGACATATCCACCACATGTGGTAGAATGTCCCTTGTGTGTGATTGCATTTCCAATAATTAGGCGATATGGATGGATACATTTTGGCCAATCTTGCTGGTGGCAGATGCCATCTATAAAACATTTTATATGTGCTTTCTTTAAATGCGGCCAACATTGTCGATTTGTAATTTTTTTTTCCAAATTTGTTCCCAATAATCTAATTCGATGTTGTACCCAAAGTTTTTGGCCCAAAGTTTTTGATTCTTTTACAATTTCCTCCTACATTTTATATTTTAGAAGACAATTATATACCTTAGTTATCATTTTTCTTCTGTGCCTGTTAATAACTTGTCGATTTCTTGTTGCTTATTTTGAAAGCCCCATTGTTTCAAGTCCTTTTTATATTTTGTTTGTATCTGTAGGTAAGGCCACCAGTCTATCTTAATTCCCCGTGTTTGCAGTTCCTGGTTTGATTTTAAATTTCCTTGTTTATCTAGCAATTCCTTATAGGTTACTATCTTATTTAAATCTGTAGTATTTGGGTAGACCAATGCTTCCATAGTTGAAACCCATCTCGGAATTTTTATGTAAAATTTTTGTTTAATTTTTCTCCAAACTTCAAATAATGCATCTCTCACCTGGTGCCTGTGGAAATATTTGTGTGTTTTATCTTTTCCCTCCCACAGGAATGCATGCCAACCCCGTTGTAAATCGTGTCCTTCAATTGCTAATATTCTTTTCAAGGACATTGCTGCAGATGGAAACTTAGCAGGTCAACCAGAAGCATTTGACTGAATCTCATTTCTATAATCACAAGTATTCACTGATACTTATTACAATGCAATCTATATTATTTGAATATACATAAATACATATAATAAATGCCATATTTATTTATTTTATTATTTATTAGTGAGACTTATATACCGCCGCATAGTGCAAGCACTCTCTAAGTGGTTTACACCATTAAGCAATGTATATTTATATTGCCTCCAACAATCTGGGTCCTCATTTTACCTACCTCAGAAGGATGGAAGGCTGAGTCAATCCTGAGCCGGTGAGATATAACTATTGTGGACTATGAATGGAGGAAGTGGGGGGAAATTAGATATAAAACCCTGTGGAGAAATTAGCCATTTGAAAAGCTGAAAAGCAGAAGCAATAGGTAGGCTCTGAGTTGCCAAAAAAGAAATAAAAGCAACACTGGTATCTCAAAAATAATGACTTCTCTACAAACCAAATTTGCTGAAGGTTGGAAAGACTTATGATATGAAACAGCTCAACTGACCAACACTAGGCTTCTGGAGCTCCCTAAAGCACTGAACGTGAGGAGAAATCTGTACCTCCATCAATAGATATAATGCTGCCAAGATAAGTAAATTGTTGGACTTGTTCTATAGCCTGGCCACAGACTGTCTAGACGCACCATTTAAAAATAGAAAACCTAGCCTATTCAGGCTATCTGCAAGATACCCTTCCAGTTCTCAGTAATCTGAGATTATGCATGACATTGTGTGTGTGCGCGCACGCATCTGGTTATTATTTATTATTATTTATTGTTCTTATAAGCCACCCAATCCCGTAGGACTCAGAGCGGCGTACAACAGAAAAAAAATAACAATCAGAATACAATAAAACAGTTTTAAAAAGTACAAAAGTTAAAAAACTAATCATCCATGGGGGAATTGAGATCTGTTTTTCACCCTGCCTGCAGGAAGAGACATGTCTTAATGGATTTCCGGAAGGCCAGCAAGGTGGGAATAGTTCGGATCTCTGGGGGAAGTTGGTTCCAGAGAGCCAGAGCCCCCACAGAGAAGGCTCTCCCCTTGGTCCCACCAACCGACATTGTTTGGCTGACGGGACCTGGAGGAGACCGACTCTGTGGGACCTAACTGGTCGTAGGGATGTATGAGGTAGGATGCGGTCCTGGAGATAACCTGGTCCTAAGCCATGTAGGGCTTTAAAGATGATGATCAACAGCTTGAATTGCACCCGGAGACCAATGGACAACCAATGCAGCTGGCGGAGTATGGGTGTTACGTGGGTGTATCTGGAGGCACCCACCACAGCTTACGCAGACGTATTTTGCTTACCTAAGCTAGACAAATTAATAGCCCTCTCTGTTAAGGTTGAAACCATCAAATCATCCCTAGAAACTCGCTTAATATCTCTAGAAAATTGCTTAGTAGCACAATTTGAAGCACGTTTTCAAGCAACACAGAAAAATGAACACCAAACAACACAATATCCTAGCTCAACTCATCATCCACCACCAAAACCTCATCCAACTTCCACAAACCAGCAACCCAATAGCATCAAACCAACAAATAATATCAACCAAGTTAATGACATCTCCCTAATGATAAAAGATGCTATTGAACATGAGCATAAACGTTCAAAAGCAATTTTATTTGGACTGGAAAACAACAGTGAAACTGATGCCATCACTAGAGTTCGAAACATCATCATCAACTCTCATAAAACATCATTCTCTCCTTATGAAATCACTGAAATATCAAGAGATGGCCCAGAACTCAAATACAGTGACGGCTCAGTGGCCCCACAATTCTGCAGAGTCATCTGTAAAAACGAAACCAGTAAAACGCAATTTTATTCACACAATGAACTCCATCACCAAATCTGACACTAACTATAGTAAACTCCGATCCAGACCAGACCTATCCTTCCTACAAAGAATCTGCTCCCGTGAACTCCACCATGAACTAAAAATGCGACAAGATAATGTGAAACTGACCTATATATAGACTACCATGCAGAGTGCATCAAAACTAAATCTCCCAACCTACATCCCAACATCCAACCTCCCACCATTCAAAACTAGGAACGCACGCCCCAAACTACCTCTCTACCTGCAACTTCTACAACCACTAATGACCTTATCTACCTCGCTACTACCACTGACCAAACTTCCTCACTACCTGCCAATACTAATAACCCTACTATGGACCTTAATTATCTTAACCTTAACTACCTTAACCTCAACTACCTCACTCCTACTACTGACTTAACTACCCAACTACCATGTTTCCCTGAAAATAAGACAGGGGCTTATATTTTTTGACACCCCCCCCCACTTCAGGGTGCAGGCGGGGCGGGGCACGAGACGCACCACTTACTGGAGTTTGCCAGCTCCGTGGTTTCTCGGCTTGTCTCTTTAGGGGAAAAAACTTGCAAACAGACAAGCCGAGAGACCACGTAGCTGCAAAACTCCAGTAAGTGGTGTGTCTCTCTTGGCATGGTGGGGCGGGGCAGGCGTCCTACCTGGGACTTGTCCCAGGACCTCCGTCACGTTCTTAAGGTCTTCTCTCCACGGCAGCCCATTCTAAAAGAACGCCGCGTGAGTTCGAGAAGTTTGGACTCGCGAGACGTTCTTTTGGAACAGGCTGCCGTGGAGACAAGACCGTAAGAACACGACTGAGGTATCGGGACAAGTCCTAGGTAGGAGGGGCATCTCGCGCTGGGGTTTGGCAGGGCGGGCGTGGCGTGGCGGCCATTCTACCTGGGACTTGTCCCGATACCTCAGTCGCGTTCTTACGGTCTTCTCTCCACGGCAGCCTGTTCCAAAAGAGAACATCTCACGAGTTTGAGAAGTTTGAACTCGCGAGACGTTCTTTTGGAACGGGCTGCCACTGATATTCACTTCTAATATTAAAATCATTTCAAACTCATTTAAATTTGTAGCAGGATATGAAGCTCCTTAATAGTAATAATATCCATTTTTTTAGGCTGGCTAGTCAAAGTAAAACTCATGGAATATAACAGTTCTGTATTTTGAGCAGGCAAATTTAATTAAACGTTTAGTATTTAGACTTTCAATCTTTTCCTGTTCATTATACATCTATTTTGCTGTAACAATATGTTATGCTGAAACTGGTGGAAGAAGATAGTAATATATTGGCATTCTGTTCAGCCTTTTTCCATACTTACCCTATCAGTTTTTCCTTCTGTCTGAATACTGGTGCGACTGTGGGCATCATGGTCTTCTTCAAGGTCAGATACATCTTCTAACTCCTCTGGGCTCTGGAAAAAAAATCACGTTATCATTCAATTCTGCCATGGAAGATATCTAGTCTGTGGATTATTTCTTTTGGGCATCTTTTATTATTACTTAATCACATTTAGTCTAGATTCCCAAAAGGAATTGGAGAGGTTGTTCTACTTCTGCTATCTAAGAAGCATAGATATTCTTTATCCCGCAGCATTTTAGAGATTTACAGTAATAATAACACAAGGCTCAGTGGCTAAGACGTTGAGCTTGTCGATCAGAAGGTCGGCAGTTCAGCGGTTCGAATCTCTAGCACTGCGTAACGGGGTGAGCTCCCGTTACTTGTCCCAGCTTCTGCCAACCTAGCAATTCGAAAGCACGTAAAAAAATGCAAGTAGAAAAATAGGGACCACTTTGGTGGGAAGGTAACAGCGCTCCGTACACCTTTGGTGTTGAGTCATGCCGGCCACATGACCACGGAGACGTCTTCGGACAGCTGGCTCTTCGGCTTAGAAATGAAGATGAGCACCACCCCCTAGAGCCAGAAATGACTGGCATGCATGTGCGGGGGAACCTTTACCTTTTAATAATAACATGTTACATTTCTCATAATTGTACAAGGTTTGTATGCTGGTATTATCAAACATTTCATCATTATGGTATTGCAATATATTTATGGGTATAGAAACCTACTTTTATTTGCTAACATATAAACCGTACTATTTCACCAGATTTTTCTAAAAAAATTTTTTTTCTAAAAAAACCTTCTAATACATTATTGTATAATCTTTTGTTTTTCTTCCCCTTCAAAATATACAAAATTACATATCTTAAAATCAAAATGTGGCTTGAAATGTGAAATGAAATATAATGAACTAAGGGGAAATTACAATGCTTACTGAAGTGGAAAGGATTTCCCTTAGTTGATGCTGAGTGGGTAGGTGCCCACAATGTTAGCACGGACAAATTAGTAAGAAGGTTCCATGCAAAATACCCTCAACGACCAAAGAGATTAGCGAAGGCTAAGACTACCTAAGTAACAATATTAATCTATGCTTAATGTCTTCCAGGGGGGCGTTTCCTTCAGGGGGCCAGCATGTCAAGATTGAACCACTTTGCTTCTTTCAAACCTTAATGCTTTTCAACTTGCCAATGAACTGGGGGGAAGAAAGGGGAAAATAGAATGCTGAGAATGTATGCAGAGTTCATGATAGCTTGGTGACCATCAAGGTCACCACTGCAGATGCTGGAGAAAGAGATGGACTGTTTCCATAACAAAAGGACGTCTCATAATTGGGCAATGTGATCACCCAGGGATGGGGAGAAAAGAAAGCTATTATTTAACTAGGGAAGCAATTGAGCGGGGAAAACCAGAGCTGGTTTTGTTTCTTCAGTACCAATATGGTGTATCCAATAAAGTTTTACTTTTGGGAATTCAAAGCTCCTGAGAGTGTTTCCTTATTTTGGGTTCACTAGTCAGATAGTTGACACATCCTTTCTCCATCATTTTTCCTTCATACTCACATCCTTCCATCTACCACATTCCACACTCTTCTCACCCAGCTTCCTCTACACTCTTTAACCCATACAAGACCCTCTGCCAGCCTATTCATCAGTCTTTGTCCATCATGTCTGCCACCACTAACCCTGAAAATTCAAACTTGACATTTGTCTTCAGTTCTTTCCACCATTAGTTCACTCATAAAAATTCTGTTCATCCTGCTCAAGCCTCAATAAGGGTTTATTAATCTCCAAAGTACTGGTCATGTTCTGATGCCATTTTATTGCTGTTTTATTTTTCAAAACAGAAATAGAAAAATCAATGTATTTATTTTTATTGTATGGCTATCTTGGAAGAATTCTGTGAACCAGTGGTGCTTTTGGGATGCTGTTTCTTTTTCTTTATTCTCATGAATCACAAATCCCTCCCCTTCCCTTTGCTTCTTCTGCCCTCCTCTCCCCTCCTTTCTTTTCCACTTCTCTCTTTTCTTGGTCTAATTCCTTTCTCTTTTTTTCTCCCAGGAAGTTACACATATACAGTACTAGTAGCTGGATACCCGTGCTTCACTACAAAACTATGTGATCGGGCTTGATACATTGACACTTAAAGCTTGAAAATTTATGTACAATGTGTAACTCCTGAGCATCAAGCTGTGTTAATATAAGGCAACTGGCAGTTGGAATAGAGTTCTTTTCAGGTGCGGAGGGGGAGTAGAACGTCTAACCCCTTAGCATCAGAGCATGTTAATTAATATAATACTGTATAAGAAATACTAATGATCTGATGGTCATTTCGAAAAATCATTTCTTAGCAAGCATCTAGAAGCCAAGGGGAACATACATGCCAAGTTTCAAGTTTGTAGGCTTTACAGTTCTGGAGATTTCATGATGATGCATGAGTGGTATTTCACTTTTATATATATAAGAAGATAAGAGATGCCATTACCTCACTACAATAAGTTTTAAACAGCAATAAAATGAGGCAGCAAGAATTCATGCAGGGTCATGTTAATAGGTTGCCATCTTGCTTCTTATTCCAAGTTATTACTATTATAAATTATATACTATATACTAAATTATTACTATATTAATTTATTTTTATGAAGTGTTATTGCATTTTAAGTCTATTTTTTAGCTTTATTAATAATTACAAGTTTATAGATTTTTATTATAGTTTTATTTTATTCTCTGTCCTAAAGGCCACAATAAAGTGTCATTGTGTAATTATATAATTTTACTTCTATGGAATGATTACTCATGAGGAAGTGCTATATTTTGAGCTAACAGGAAACTAATTTGATTACACTATTTTGTGCCCACTCAATTGTGAATTTCCTTTCTAAGTGCTGAAGAACAAAACAATGTGTCTGTTTTCATAAGAGCATTAAACTATGTTTGAATGTACCACTCACACATTTTGTATATGCCACTTAATGGAAATTCAAAAACACATTAGTACAAGATTACTTACCACATATAAAAAAGAACATTTAAAAAAATTCTGGGATGGTTTATGCAGTGATTCTTATGTGTGGTATTTACCAAAAGTTGGCCACAATAGCTTCCAATAGCAATGAAATTCAAATGGCATCAATTCGTTGAAATAGGGAGTATAAGCAGCAGCTTGTATATTTTTTTTAATTTTTCATTACATTTGAAAGTATGTAGGACTTACATTTTTAAAGGATACATAGCTATTCTCATATATATATATATATATATATATATATATATATATATATATATATATATATATATATATATATATATATATATATATATATATATATATATATATATATATATATATATATATATAGTGTGTCTGTGTGTGTGTGTGTGTGTGTATGTGTATGTGTGTATATATATATATATATATAGTGGACTTATTATGTATCATTCATAAAGAACATAATTTGAGTCTTTAAAAACGAAATGGAAATATTCTCACGTGTTTGCTCTGCTTGCTTTTCAAAATATATTTGATGATTAAATCTGAAGCAGCTTTTTCATATGCTAGTATAACTACAACTTTTACTGTTATCTGTCCCTGGGACAAGCTTTCTGCAGGAGTCCTAAATAATCCACAATGAAAAGAGCTTAGCATTATCAGAGACTATGAATAGGTTTGGGAGCAGAGGTGTCCAGGATGGGGAAGGGGTCAAAAGTCAGGATAGCACTTGCAATCATGTGATTTATATCCCACACCATGTCATATGTGCAAGAAGTATAAAAAAGAAGCGGGACCCCTCTCATGGAGTCAAGACAGCCATATTGACTTTTTCGACCTACATCTCCCACAGACTTACTGACTGAGAACAATCAGGAAAACCATATATCCCATCTTGTGTTCATGATGCATACCAAAAATCTCCTTTATCTGTAACAAAAGAACTGGATAGTTCTGAACATATTAGTTGAGAAGCTTTTAAGTCACTTGAGTGGATCCAGGGGTGGGCTTCAAAATTTTTAGCAATGGGTTCTCTGCCCGGTTGCTGGGTGGGCGTGGCCATGGTGGGCGTGGCTTAGTCAGCCTCCTGTACCACGGCAGCGGGGGGTATTTTTACCCTCCCCGGACTCCAGAGGCTCTCTGGAGGCAGGAAACAGACTTCTGGGAGGTCTGTTTTTCGCCTGCTCTGGGCTCCGGAGGCTTTTCTTGAGCCTCCAGGAGGACAAAAACAGCCTCCCCTGGGCTCCGGAGCCCCCTGGAAGCCAGAAATGGGCCCATTTCCAGCCTTCCGGAGCCTCCGGGAGGCCTGTTTTTCGCCCTCCCCGAGCCTCCGTGTACTTACCTGGCATCCAAAATGGGCTGCATGGAGACTCCTGGGAGGGGAGGGGTGGGGGTGGATGGGAGGGGTGGGAGTCAGGAGTGGAATTTGGGGGTTCACTGAACTGCACAGAATCTTTGTTAGAGGATCGCCTGAACCTGGGCGAACCCGGAGCAGCCCAAGCCTGAGTTGATCCCATTCCCCAGAACTAGAGGAACATATCCATGTTGTTTTCTCTGCAATAATAGGAATGTGGTTTCCTCTTGCATTGTTTTGGGAAGATTTCAGGGGGGTTTGGCCCTAGTTTCATGGTACTCTTCCAAGTACTACTAAGTGTGACATTTCTGACAATCAGCCATGTGATGCTTTAGATCTATGTTAATGGTGCCTTATTCAACAATCCTCAGTCTCTTCTGCTACAGAATGTATGCCAGTTTGCTTCCCATGGCATGGGTTTGCATATCATGGTCAATGTGAGTTTTAAATTATATTGGGATAACTGCTGAGTAAACAAACAGTTTAGCATGTGATTTTCCATAATAGGGTATATACAGTATTATATTTTGGGGGCATAACTGTTCCTGTTTTATGTTGCAGAACCTATACTTTACACTCTCTTTTTTTATTCAAGTAAAAGACAAATAAATTCACTATTCATAGTGAAGAGTAAGATGACCCTCAATGTATCCAAGAAATGAAGAATCTACATACCCAGAGCCACAGCTGCCATACAGAGGTGGGTTCCTCCCAGTTCAGACTGGTTCTATAGAACCGGTAGCAACTTGGTGACCTGGGTTGCTAGAACCGGCAGCGACCCAGGCCTGCCACTCACCCGAGTCGGTTCTCCCCGCCATCTTGTTTTTAGCTTCTGTGCAAGCACAGAAGCTTTTTTAAGGTACTGCACGCGAAGCACGTGCCCATGCGGTGCATCCCTGAGTGAACCGGCAGCAAAGAAAACCGGAACCCACCCCTGTGCCATACATGTAGTGTAGAAATAACTTGACTAATGTAAACCTAGAATTTGGCTGGACTGCAAGGAGGTTTAAGTTTCATGCACAGTCAAAGCCAACAGACAGAAATATAAAACATAGCTGGGGAAAAGTTGTTGGAGAACATTGTATTTCACAGCTACCAGTTGTCAGGTAGCTATGTGACCTACAAAATATGCACATACAAAAATAACAACACATACAAAGCAACTCCTAAGATGCTTCCATCTCTTTGAACCCATCATTTCTTGAATGATTTCTATTTCCAGCCCATTTCCATTTCAATCATTTTACTCTCTTGAAGATACGGTACACTTTCTTTTGTTCTCTAATCCATGTGCAGGTCTTTCTATCTTGTCTTGTAATGCCGAGCATGTACCTTTCCATGGCTCTTTGCTCCATCCATAGCTTTTATATCAATTGTGAGGTTAGTGAATGGATGAATTTCAATACATTTATAGTTTGTCATATCACATTTGATGTATAAAATATTTCACTGGAGTAGTATTTCAGAGGTGTTTTTACTGAGTCCCTCAACATTTCATTGATAAGGTTTATCCCTGCCCTCTACCCTGTAAGCCAGTGGTTCCCAACCTGTGGTACGTGTACCACTAGTGGTACACGAGGGCCTTCCAGGTGGTACGCGAACACTTTCGGGGTCATGAACGATTTTTAGTTAGTTATTTTTTACTTCACAAAAATGTTTCCTGCCTAATACAAGATAATCTGGCAACGATTTGCAACTGTTGCCACATGCCACCCACCTGGTCCCAGCGGCCCGAGAATCCAGTTGCTGGATGCGTGGGGCCAAAAAAGGAACGGTACAATTATGGAAATAAAGTGATATCTGATCGAATTTAGTTTCTCCGGAACCAGGTGGTACGCGGTGACTGTACGGGACCTCCAAGTGGTACTCAATCACAAAAAGGTTGGGAACCACTGCTGTAAGCTATGATTCCTTGGCACCACTAGAACATGTCTACGAGCCTTGGATGAAAAAAATAAAAAATGTCATTATTTTGAGAAGTTCAAAATTACTTCTAAAGAAATTTGAATATATTTTATATAGGGTTCTGGAGCTTGAAATAAACATATCATGTTATAAAAATGTATTTTGCTAATTCATCACCTTGTAAGAAAATCCTGGTGGATAAATAGAGGATAAATTAAAATATGATGAAGGAATTTTCTATAACTATCAGCATACTTGAGTGGAGATGTGTATCTAATTTCTGTGCTCAGTTCATGAGATTAATATTTGTTAAAAGTTGAGTTTGAATCGATTATGTGTGAAATTTTAGTGGCAATGTATTTTTCTGGCAGGTTTCTCACCTGTTGAAAGCTATTTTAAGAAGCGACATTTAGTGATGTACAAATGAGCAAGTCTATTAAAATCTGGTAATTCCTTTATAAAGAGGTAAGAAACAACTTGAATGGGGAGGAAGGGGATGACCTTTCAGCTCTTCAGAATAGAGTAGACCAGTGATGGGTTCCTACAGGTGCGGTCCACTCTATAGCACCGGTAGCGGCCCGCTGGTGACATCACAGTACCGGTGCAGTCAATTGCCGGTGCCTGGGCGCCGCCATTTTAAAAAAAAATTGTTTTTTAATTTTTTAAAAAAATTTCTTCTGCGCATGCCCAGAAGCCAAGCTTCCGGCACTGCGCATGCTCTGCCTTCCTATCCCACAGTGAGTCCAAGCAGGGGAGAATGGCTGAGGGAGCGTGTGAGATGCTGAAAGAACGGGCAGCAGGAGCTATCTCCATTCCCCTCCCTTCAGCAGTCTGAGAAGCCATGAACGCACGGTGATGATCCTAGGCATTTTTGCACAATCGAGGCTTCTCGAGCTGCTGAGGGGAGGGGGAATGGGTGGCAGGACCTATCTCAGTTCCCCTCCCTTCAGCAGTCCGAGAAGCCACGCCACCTGGTGACATGGCTGACAAGCCACACCCACAAAATAAGCCACACCCACAGAGTGGTAGTAAAAAAATTAGGAACCCGCCCCTGGAGTAGACCATCCAAGAAATGGACTCCATGACAACTGTTGGACTTCTATTTTTAGTTTGCAGAGCATAATTACAGAATTATGAAAACCTGACAATCCCCCCCCCTCTCTCCTCTTATAAAGAAGAAAATCAAGGTGGGTCAATTTTGAGTTTCTTTCTCTCTAGCTCATCTCTTTAATGGTTCAGCAGATATTTATGTAACTGCCCTTGCATTCTTTCTTCAGGGTTATGTTCACACTCATCTGCAGGATGTTGTTGATTCCATCTCACTTCTCATTTCTTCTCCATTTGTTTTTTAAGAAGAAATTGGACAGCCAGGGGTGTTCTTCCCGGTTCAGACCAGATCGCCCGAACCGTTAGCGACCTGCTGGTGACGTAATTTTGGCGTCACAGATCCGGTTCTGTCTGTGCCATCTTTTTTTCTGAATTTTCGGCCTATTTTCCTGTGTTTGGATGGCTTCACAGAGTTCTGTGCTTTGAAAAAAGGCCTCCCGCCCACCCCCGGGTTAATACTGACCTCTATTTCTTCGCCCGAAGCACAGCTGATGAGCTCCTCAGCTGTGTTTCGGGTTGAATCCACCTTCTGAGCATGTGCGGAAGTGAAATCGCGCGAGGGGATGTGCACGCACATGAAACATGGCGACGCGAACCGGTGGCAAAGGTAAGTGAAACCCACCCCTGTGGACAGCCATTTGTCTGGAAAGGTATAGAACTTGAGCAGGGAGGGGGCTGGATTAGGAGGCCTCCAAGGTCCTTTCCAATTCTGTTATTTTCTATTCTGTTCCTTTAGCCTTTCAGGCACTAAAGGACTGAGCATCTGCACTGGAAAACCTTTATCTGAGCTGCATCCCTGCCTAATTCAAAATTTCACACAAGATTCTAAATCAGCCAGGAAGTCTAAATGAGTAAAGAAAAAAAAACAATAATCTTCCAACTGTGAAGACAGATGCCAAGGAGGAAACTGAGGCTATAGATCTGACAAGCTACTTTCCCTTTTCTCCCACAGGTCTCACTTTTTTGTGTGGGATGATTCTTCCAAACAGACTCAGACAATCTGCCAGTATGATCTCAATCGGAATCATCAAAGTGACAGAAGTAGAGTGGAATAAACTTTCAAACAAGCAATATCAGATTTTGGGTGTAGAGGATGCTGTCAGACAACAGGCTTAATCTGATGATTGAATAGTCCATTGCCTAGGATAGAACAATGCACTGAATCATAAACTACCGGTAATCAAACAGCTGAGTTCACACTGCACACTAAACTAC
>JALIGW010000017.1:6785863-6810863 GCA_023053685.1 Diadophis punctatus similis
CCATCTTTATACAAAGATATCTGTTCCTACAGATGGGGCTCTCGATAGAGCAGGGCAACTAAATCGGGAGATTAAAGATAATAGCTTTAGAATTGTTACTCTTTCTTGGTAAGAAAGTCCAGTTGCCTTTTGAAAAAACACCTCTGACAACAATGACCCGGATGATTGGGAATCTCCATAGACATTTAGCTTTGAAATTGTTTTTAAAAATGTCAGTAACCTCACCATAGCAGTAGGATAGCTCTAGTGTTCCGTAATCTCTGCCTACAAATGTGATCTTCACATGATCTTGACAGAATGAAAGACAATTTCAAGGTTGTACTAAGTCCACAGTGATTAAAATATATACTGTATATATATCTAACTTTTAATTCATCTAAAATCTTAATCATTTTTTCTTTGCCTCCCCAAGTTGGTATGTATATGCTTCATCTTGTGGAAAAAGTAATTTAAAATATGACACTCCATTAAAATGTTCTTTGAAGGTCTGTAAACATTCCAGTGAATTTTCCATCAATTACATATAAGAAGATGTTAATTCTTGTATGTTTCAGATGATGGACATGTGGATCTCGAGAACTTTGGTAAAAGGCTTTTTATTAGTAATACTGAAGGCTCTCACAAGATTGCTGTTCCATATTTCACTAAAGTATTGACATAACAATGAAATCATGTTTCTATCCTGCTAAAAAGCACATGAATGGCACTCCAATAGAAAGGTATCATTTGCACAGTTAAAAATAGGAATGAGTCCAGAGTTGAAGCTTGCTTGCTTTTTCCAACAGGTACATTGTTATGAATGCTCATATTACTCTGACCCTTATGTAAATAATTTCATCAATTTGTGGGATGGAAATTGGGTCACACTAACTGATGTCTCCTGGTTATACACATGCACATTTAAACCATTGAATTGGACTTGGAAACTTATTAGCAACCAAGACTAAGGTGACCAGATTTTATTTTTTGTACAGCGAGACTCCATTGACGGGGGGGGGGTTCTAGGGGAGCAAGATGGGAGGGGTCCGTCTCTCTTATCCTGCAGCTTTGTGCACCTCCCCCCAAACACCGCCCCCCTTCATCGCAGCCAGGGGTGGGTTCCTACTGGCGCAGGCTTACCTGTTCGTCGCCGCAGAGGGGTGAAATCCTGCCGGTTCGGCCGGGCCAGTCGTTTGGCATAGAGCCGATGGAACTGGCGGCGGTCGCGGCGCGGGACTTCTCCCGCCCGCTTCCCCCGCCCGGCTGGACGCCGCCATTCAGGTTATTTTGTCCTCTGCGCATGCGCATGCGCAGAGGACAAAAGCTGCGCATGCGCAGAGGACAAAATAACCCGAATGGTGGCATCCAGCCGGGCAGGGGAAGCAGGCGGGAGAAGCCCCGCACCGCGACTGCCGCCAGTTCCATCGGCTCTACGCCGAACGACTGGCCCGGCCGAACTGGCAGGATTTCACCCTGCAGGGCAAATTAAAATTTAAAAAGCGGGACTTTTTTGAAACGCCGCGGGACACGGGACAAATTATTAAAAAGCAGGACTGTCCCGCCAAAAGCGGGACGTCTGGTCACCTTAACCAAGACAGAACTGATGTTCTGTCAAAGCGCTGGCATTATGTTCCAAAACAGGAGTGCTACAATTTGGACCAACAATGATGTCTGAATCATCTTAAAAGGCAGTGCCCTATACACGGTGTTTTCATTTATATGTGTGGTGATGAAGGAGTGAATCACTTTCACCAAATTTTTCAGTCTAGGAAAGGTCACAATTGCTATACCATTTGAATCTGGGTGAAGGCCTTCCCAGCCAAAATCTGTATCTGATGCTTGAGCAAGTGCCATGAGTCCATAGCATAGTCTCTGAATAAAGCCCCATTCAAAACCAACGTAGGAACCAAGGGAAACCAAGATGTCTCCAAGTAAATATTAAGTATGTTTTGCAGGGATTCAGTTTAGGCCTATTCTATCCCATTCAGTTCCTCACTCTCTGTAGATACAAGATAAGGACCATTTTGTGGTTCCCCAAGGAAGCCTGGGGTGGCAATGTAATGGCAAGTACCATCAGCATATTAAAGATACCACATCCCAAAATGCCTTTCCTAGCAGTTTCAGCAGCCACAGACTTGACTACTCTCCACCCATAACAACTGACTGGAAGCTACCTTTGCAGCAAATAGCCCAGGAAGGTACCATAGATAGGAAATTGAATGCTACTGAGAGATCTAACAAGCCTAAGTTGTATATAAGTGAGAAGTCTAACAAGACTAAGTAGAGTATATCACATCCTTCAGATTCCAATGAAGTGTATCCACTCTTGGCCCCATGAATGGATTATTGTATGGGTTTTTAAATTGTTGCTTTAAATGTTTTTTAAAGTTTTAATAATCATTGTTTTTAATGCTTTTTATATTTATTGTTGCATGTGCATTTTTATTGTTGTGAGCCACCCAGAGTCTCTGTAGAGTGGGCGGCATACAAATGCGACAAATAAATAAATAAATAAATAAATAAATAAATAAATAAATAAATAAATAAATAAATAAATAAATAAATGAATGAATGAATGAATGAATGAATGAATGAATGAATGAATGAATGAATGAACGAACAAACAAACAAACAAACAAACAAACAAACAAACAAACAAACAAACAAATAAATAATCCACCATGAATGATGCTGTTTCCATTCTATGATCAGGCCTCATTTTTGAATGAACTCTCAACATACAAGAAATAAATTAATTAATCACATTAGGAATGTAAATAAATTATTCTATTCTGTAGCGGGAGGCTAACAAAATATTTTTATTCCTTTCTAATGGTCTAAATTTTTTATTTCCTATATTAATTATTCAGTGAACTATTTTTTTAACTTAAATTATAAATAGATAATTTGCATGCAAAGTCACACTATAACAAATCTCACTATAAATTTATTGAGGTACATTTATTTATTTATTGAATTTATTTGCTGTCCATCTCATAGCAAATGACTTACATATACCTCCAAACTTTGAATGATTTAAACTTCTGAATTATGTGGTAAAATGAGGGATGTGTTGACAACATTAAGCCTGATGCCACAAATAAAACCACTGCAAATAATCACTCAACTATGCAGAAGTCAAGAGCAGCCACCATTTTTTCAAATTCTTGTTTTTCAGAAGCTCCGAAGAACATTTTTCAAAATGTGCAATTTGCTTGACCTTACTCAAATTCTATAGAAAATTCATCTATGCTTCATGTACTTAACTTTCAAAATATATTTGGATTTCAGCTATGTCTCTTTGTTCCTGTGAGGGGAAAACATTCTAAAATTTGGTCCTCTGAAAGCACTTATATCAACAAAGCTTTGAGGGATGATTAATATTTTAGAGTACAGAGAATAGATTCAACAAATAGATGACTTTGAACAGAGAGCTGAAATGAGTAAAATGGAATTTAAATGTAATGTAAAGTAAAGCACAGAAAGGGAGAGACCTGGCTTATCCATAGTAGTTTAGTAGTATGTGTGAAAAGAATCTGGGTGTTCTTGTTAAGCATGTCTTGGGAATCATAGGAACTAATTATTTTCCTGTACTTTGTCCTAGTCCGATTGCATTTGGAATACTTAATCCTGTTTTTGGCACTACAGTTAAGAAAGGACAGTAACAAATTGAAATGAGGTCAGAGGAAAGCTATGATAAATCTGAAAACCAAGTTCTATCAGGATCAGTTAAATAAATGAGTATATAGTTTGCCTAAAGAAGGCTAAAGAAATATGTAATAACACTCTTCCAATATCTCAAAGGGCTGCCATACAAAACAGAGGAAGGCCTTAATCTGGGTTGCTACAAAGGTAGGGCTAGACCAATTGATTAAAACTACAACAAAGTTGATTCGAGTTAGATGTCAGGGCAAGAGGATTATGAAAGTCTATGCCAGAGGTGGGTTCCTGCCGGAGCTGCCCAGTACACAATTCCGGTAGAGAGCGGCGGATTTCACAACCGCTCTGGAGCCCTCTCTGCCCGTCCACCCGGCACGTCGCCATTTTTTTCTCGTGATTTTCAGGCGATTTTGCTTCTGCACATGCGCAGAAGCAAAATCGCACCGAAATCTCGCGAGCGGACGAGCGTGTGTGTGAGATTTCGGTGAGATTTTGCCTCCGTGCATGCAAACCCTCTGCATGCCTCGTTTTTGCAAAAAAAAAAAAAAAAAGGCCAAAAGTGGGCCATTTTTTTGAAAAAAAGGGGGTGTTTTTGCCTTCTAATTACCCCATCTAGCATGACTGGAGGAGGAATTCTGGGAGTTGAAGTCCACTAGTCTTAAAGCTGTCAAGTTTGAAGACCCCTGGGTTAGGGGTTAGGGGTGCAAGGGTCTTCAAACTTGGCAAGTTTAAGACTTGTGGACTTCAACTCCCATTCCTGAGGTAGTCATAACAGTGGAAAATATTGAGGCATTCTTCTATTAATGGATGCTGCTAAACACAACCTTAAAAAAGGTAAATGGAATGCAAAATTTGGAATGAAGGAAGAAACTGGAATTACAGGAAGATTTGGATTGGATAAAGGCAATACGGTAATGCAGAAAATAGATTAGTAACACTTTGTGAATATTGTTTTCTGTTCATTGATGACCTAGTTACTAGTAAATATTAAATGGTCAACATAGCTTCCAGTGAAGATTGTAAGACAGACCATGAATTGATTATTGGCCTCAGATACATAGCAGGTAAGCTTAGAACTTTTAAGAGGGTGACAGCAAGATTGACCTCAAAGATGCTTAGTCAGAATATAAAATCAATGTAATTAACAGATTGGTATACTCATGAAAATGAATGAATGAATGAATGAATGAATGAATGAATGAATGAATGAATGAATATGATTTGGTAGCATGTTTAATTCCAGTCAATTTCTGAGCTGCATTGGCTTCATTGGTATTCAGCAACTTAAGTGTTACTCTGTTTTTCAAAGATCTGTTTTGATGGTCAATGGCCAAAATAAAAAAAAACTCTAAGGATCCACGTGAGGAAATAAGATTCTCTGAAGCAAAAAAAAAAACTTCCCGTAATTTCAAAAATGAAAAGATCCACATAGTTTTCAGAACAAGGAACCGAATGGCATAGGGCTATATATCCTTCTATATATCGGTGAGAGACAGTGAAATTGTTAAGGTATTTTTAATCTTTAATCATTAAGATCCGCCAGGTTATTGGTGGCACAATACTGGAAGAAGGAAGATATACCTACAATTGAAGAATGGACATTGAAAGTGACACATCTGGCAGAAATGGCCAAGATTTCATCGTATCTTAAGGACCACTCAAATGAAAGATATATATTGGAATGGAGTAGGTGGACTGAATATATTCAGAAAAAGTATCAGATTAAGACAACCCAAACAGCTTATTAATGTTAGTTGTTTGAGAAATTTTAGATTATACTTTCAAGTCTTTGGAGTAACAAAGAGTTAAGAATGGAAAATATATTTTTGAATTAATAATTTGTTTTAGTATTTTCTAGTTTTATACTTTTTGTTTTGAAATTATACCTTGTGCTTTTTCTGGGAAGTCCAGGGGGTGGGGGGGGGAGGGTGAGTAGGGGGGGAAGGGAGGAGGGTGGAAGGGGGGAGAAAAGGGGGGGAAATGTATGTACTTTGTACTTTTAAAACTTTTCAATAAAAAAAATCATTAAGATCATGTACAGCTATGATATTAACCTTCTACTGCTTAATTAAATATTCAAGTAGGAGTTTTTTTTTCTTGAAGGAAGAAATGAGAGTGAAGTAGTTATTCCACACAGCACATACACAAGTTAATCTTCAGTATACAGTAAGTAATGGTTGTATTATCCCCTATCCAAGTAATCTGCAGAATACACAGCTTTCAACTGCATACCATGCAACATCAGCATTCTTTTCCTTCTCTTCTCTGTTTGAGCCAGAAAGCCAGACTGTAAGACACTTGGTGCCAAGCAGCCCAGCAATTTGCTGCTGCAAATCCTTTAATTCATATCCTTGACATCTTAGGCTATACAGCTTTGTCAAGGGAGAAAAATGAGTTGCCAGAATGGATAAATGTCCATTTTCATTCTGAGAGACATAATGCAGCCACCTTAGTATCAACATTGCTCAAGTAATTTTCTGATCTTTTTCTTCATATGAATTATTTTAGACATAAACATCTGCCACAGGAGGATGCATATCCACAGTATACAAGCTTCATTCTGATGTAAAAAAAACCCAGATAATTCTTTCACAGGTTCTCTTCACAGAGAGAGAGAGGGGAGGGAGGGAGGGAGAGAGAGAGAGAGGTTTGCTATTTTTCCATGGTATTAAGAAAATGGAGCAAAGTTCTCCTTCCTTAACTATGGAGGTACTAGCTCTATTCTCTTGAACAGAGAAAAAAAACCTTCTTTCAAACTCCAGAGTGCCATTGCCAGTAGGGATATAACGATATTAAGATAAACAAAATAAAGATGTAGATATCAAACATCTTGATATTAACTATCTTCTACTATTTAGACAAAGATATCTTGTAGGCCAGTATAGCAATAGCACTTAGACTTATATACCGCTTCATAGTGCTTTACAGCCCTCTCTAAGCGGTTTACAGAGTTCAGCATGTTGCCCCCAACAATCTGGGTCCTCATTTTACCCACCTCAGAAGGATGGAAGGCTGAGTCAACCTTGAGCCTGGTGAGATTTGAACAGCTGAACTGCTGAACTAGCAGTCACTGAAGTAGTTGCAGTGCTGCTTTTAACCACTGCGCCACCTCGGCTCCTGTATGTTATGGGAAGCCTTAAAAATATGTTTTGCTAGGATCATCATCATCATCAATCATCATCATCTCAAAATAGTGACTTTGTGTTGGCTGATAAACTCCATTAACTCAAGAAATAGAGGAAGAGGAATCACTTATTTCCATATTTGCTGACTTTGGGATGATGTTTGGAGAAACTTGGCCTGAGATCAAGTACAGGATCTGACATCAGGGGTGAAATCCAGCAGGTTGTGACAGGTTCTGGAGAACCGGTAGCAGAAATTTTGAATAGTTCAGAGAACCGGCAAATACCACCTCTGGCTGGCCCCAGAGTGGGGTGGGAATGGGGATTTTGCAGTAGCCTTCCCCTGCCATGCCCACCAAGCCACGCCCACAGAACCGGTAGTAAAAAAAAATCGGATTTCACCACTGATCTGACTGCTTGCCTACGCTATACCTAGCCCACTCCTAGCACAGAAAAGGGGTGCTAGCAGGGCAAATCCCAACCAACCCAGGGAGAAAGACAGGGAACTTGATAACTGCCAAAGAACATTTTGGCAGGCAGGTGGTTCCCAGGAGGTCAGGCAATCCACAAAGTTTCTGATTATTTTACCCTTACTGTCCTAAAGCTAATGAGATAGACAAATGAATAATGAAATCATAAGTGGTCATGCCTAATTAATTTTCTTTTTGCTTAGCAGGCAAGCTTACTGCAACCCCAAATCGTTTTAGAAAAACCTATCTGTGAAACAGCATAGTGAATGTGAATTCAAATGGTTTTTTTTAAGTAAAGGTATATATCAGTTATTCATCAAACTCTCGCAGTATTAATCTTATATTAATCTGCCTGTCTCATTAAATTATCAATCAAAGCATAATATGAGTGAAAGTTAAATACAAGTTTCCCACTGAGTCCAAGATAAGGACCGAGATACTTCTGGCTTGCAGACCAGAAACAGATTGATCTTAATTAAAATATATTACACTGTCATATCATGTCACACCATGTGTGATAGTCCTATAAAATTAAGACCATAGTGTTCTAAACCTATGTCAGGTAAACATGAGGCTTAGCAAAATAGTTTTTGGAGGATTGAAGGTATGCTGAGATTGCAATCAGCATTGCAGCAAACACTTAATCTAGGAATAAATCCCATAAAAACTGAATTCAAATTATTTTTTTAATAAATCTGCAAAGGATTGAACTTCAAATTACGGTAGATTTAATACATATAAATTCTAGTACCTATGAGATCATTCAGGGGAAATGCCACAAGCATGTAAATAAATGAACATTACTTACCGTATTTTTCGGAGTATAAGACGCACCTTTTTCCTTCCTAAAAGAGGCTGAAAATTTGGGTGCGTCTTATACTCCCAATGTAGCTTTTCCGAAGCTTTTTTCCCCAGCCCTAAGGAGATGCTAACGATTTCCCCGCTTCCTACTCCGTCTTTGCAGGCTTGTTTTCATTCCTACTCCCTCTGAAAAAGGTTTTTTCAGCCCTAACGAGGTGCTAACGATCTTACTGGCTTGCAGCATATTTTAATTCCTACTCCCTCGAAGTAGTTTTTTCCTGCCATAAGTCTTTGCAGGCTTGTTTTCATTCCTACTCCTCTGAAAAAGGTCTTTTCAGCCCTAATGAGGTGCTAACGATCTTACTGGCTTGCAGCATTTTTTAATTCCTACTCCCTCAAAGTAGTTTTTTTACCAGCCCTAAGTCTTTGCAGGCTTGTTTTCATTCCTACTCCCTCTGAAAAAGGTTTTTTCAGCCCTAACCAGGGGATAAAATAATGTGCTGAGGCTGAACAGACTAAGGATGCTAGCCAGATGAATACCTGGTAGGTGGATTTTCCCCCCTATTTTCCTCCCCCAAAACTAAGGTGCGTCTTATACTCCGGTGCATCTTATACTCCGAAAAATACAGTAGTAGGCATAGAATCACAGGGTTGGAAGCAGGGGTGGGGTCTACTTACCTTCCCCACCGGTTCGCATTGCGATGGAAGTGCATATTTTACACATGCATCACTTCCCAGAAATGACCCTCTGCACATGCACAGAAGCCTTTGCGCATGTGCAGAGGGTTTTTTTTTCAATCCGCAGCAACCAGAGGACAGGTTCGGGAGCGTGGACCGCCGGTCATTGCTGCCGATTCAGCAAGCGGCACCAAATTTCTGCTACCGGTTCTAAAGAACCGGTCCAAATCAGCAGCAACCCACCACTGGTTGGAAGGGATCATGGAGGTCTTCTACTCCAATCCTCTGCCCTAGCAGGAGATCCTTTTTGAATGAATGTCCAATCTTTTCTTGAAAACCTGCAATGATGGAGCATCCACAACTCTGTGAAGTAAGCTATTCCGCTAAGAGTAATTGTTGTTGCTGTTAGGAAATTTCTCCTTAGTTCCGGGTTGGATCTCTCTTCTATGAGCTTCCACCCATTGCTTCTTGTCCTGCCTTCAGTCAGGGGTGAAATCCAGCAGGTTCTGACAGGTTCTGGAGAACTGGTAGCAGAAATTTTGAGTAGTTCGGAGAACCGGCAAATACCACCTCTCGCTGGCCCCAGAGTGGGGAGGGAATGGGGATTTTGCAGTATCCTTCCCCTACCATGCCCACCAAGCCATTCCCACCAAGCCACACCACGCCCACCAAGCCACGCCCACAGAACCGGTAGTAAAAAAAATTGGATTTCACCACTGCTTCAGGTGCTTAGGAGAATAAGTCAACCCTCTCTTCCCTGTGATAGCTGCTCAAGTACTGTTTATCATGTCACCCTAATCATTCTGTTTGATAGGCGAGACATACCTAATTCCCTTAACTATTCATCACACTTTTTAGCCTCTTAGACCCCTTACCATCTTTGTTGCTCTTCTCTGCACACCTTCCAGGCTCTCGTCATCTTTTTTTGATGCTGGGTGCAGTATTCCAAGTATGGTCTCAAGTATAGTACAAAGCAGCACTTTCATTTCTCATGATCTTGATGCAGAGAAATCTTGATCTGTTGATGCAGCCTAGGAATGCATTGGCTTTTTTTGGTGGCAGCAGCACACTGCTGGCTCATACTTAAGTGGTTGTCCACTAGAACACAAAGATCTCTCTCATAGTTACTACTGTTGAGCCAGGTACCACCTACAATAGGGGTGTCAAACTCAATTTCATTGAGGGTCGCATCAGGGCTGTGATTGACCTCGGGGGGAGCAGGGGGGACGTGGCTGACTGGGTGAGAATGGCCAACTGGATGGGTGTGGCCAGCTTCACGCCACTCCCCAAACTGTTCTTTGCACTGGGTAGACCAGGCTGAAGCCACACTGGCCTGAACTTTCCTCTTCACACTGGGTAGACTGGGCCGAAGCCACACTGGCCTAATCTTTCCTCTTCGCATTGGGTAGACCAGATCCGGCCCACGGGCCTTGACACCCTTGACCTATAGCAGTGATGGCGAACCTTTTTTCCCTTGGGTGCCGAAAGTGCATGTGCGCATGCTATTGCGCATGCACGAGTGCCCACACCCATAATTCAATGCCTGGGGAGGATGAAAACGGCCTCCCCCGCTCCCCTGGAGGCCCTCTGGAGGCCGGAAATGGCCCGTTTCCCAACTTCTGGTGGGCCCAGTAGGCCCATTTTTCATCCTCCCCAGGCTCCAGAGGCTTCCCTAGAGCCTGGGGAGGGCAAAACCACCCTCCCCAGTCCCCCTGGAGGCCCTCTGGAAGCTGAAAACGCCCTCCCAGAGCCTCCGTGCGAGCCAAAAATCAGCTGGCCGGCGTGCACATGTGTCCTGGAGCTGAGCTAGGCAATGGCTCATGTGCCGGCAGATATGGCTCCGCGTGCCACCTGTGGCACCTGTGCCATAGGTTCGCCATCACTGACCTATAGCATATCTGTGCATTTGGTTTTTCTTGCCTAGGTGCAGGACCTTACTTTTCTCACCACTAAACTGTATCTTGTTGGACACCATTCATTAGGGATGACTATATATCTTTTATTCTACAAAGGGAGTCACATAAGACAGTTCCAATTCTTTTTCAGATAAGAGAGAATCCCTGAGCATTCCAGGTTATCTGCCTATGCCAGACTCAAATGCTTTAATATTTTGGTATAGTTTCAGTATATTAATGAATTTGGTATACAGAAAATAAAACTTCATTAAAGCTGATTGCAAAGAGATTTTCAGGATCATTTCATGTAACCACTCTAGATTTATACTGTAATTATTCAAAATGTCTTTGAATCCTTTTAGCTATTGTTAGAATAAAGACCCAAATGCACACCATGAAAAAGATGAACTTTTCTGCATAATAGGATAAAATGAAACAGTGTTTCTCGTCATATTTTGAATTACACAAAAGAAAAATTTGACGGATGAACCAGAAATACATATGAAAGCCTTGGAGTATAGATACAAAATGCATCTAATACATGCATACATTTTCCTGCTGTTTTTTGAACATGCCAAATGGCAACTTCTGGAATGTACATTTACATTACATTATTTTGAGTAATCTTAATTAAATTAATTAGCTTTCAGAGTCTTAGGAAGCAGTATACAATTTATAGAAAATAGAAGATATAATTTAATTACCCATTTTACATATAAAGATGGATTGATGAAGTTATATTCCTTCAGAAAATGTGTCTAGATGCAATGTTTCCATTTTAGTTTTCTTTTACGTTTATTTTCAAAAGCCTCCTGCTAATGTACAAAGCACCTCTATGTGGTGTAATAAATTCAACAATGATCCCCATTCAAAATTTATGAATATTTTGTGTTAATGAAACAAAAATGGCAACTATCAAAATAGAAGCATACACACATTGAAGTTATTTTTCAACTAAATGCTTAACACGAAGAGGGAAAACATTTATTGCACTTCGCATATCCCTTTCATTTTAATGTAAATTATATTGAAGCAAATGAGCATCTAAAGTCATGCCACAGGCAAGGTATCCATAAATCAGTAAGAATGCCAGTATACCTACTTTAAACACACACTTGTAAGTGGATCATAAGCTTCCTAACAAACAGGAAGCAGCAGGTGAAGCTAAGCAGACTCACATCAGATACCTGTACAATTAGCACAGCCCCCCCCCCAGGCTGTGTCCTCTCTCCACTTCTCTTCTCTCTTTATGCCAATGACTGCATCTCTAATGATCCATCTATTAAACTACTGAAGTTCACACATGACACAACATTGATCGGCCTCTTTCGAGAGAATGATGAATCCACATATAGACGGGAGGTTGAACAACTACCCTCGAAAAGCATCCGGAGACTACAATTGGTACAGAATGCAGCTGCGCGACCTGTGGTGGGTGTACCGAGATACACCCACGTAACACCCATTCTCCGCCAGCTGCATTGGCTACCCATTGGTCTCCGGTCGCAATTCAAGGTGTTGGTTTTGACCTTTAAAGCCCTACATGGCTCAGGGCCAGGTTACCTTCGGGACCGCATCCTGCCACATTCCTCCCTACGACCAGTGAGGTCCCACAGAGAGGGCCTCCTCCAGGTCCCGTCTGCCAAACAATGCCGGCTGGCGGGCCCACGGGGGAGGGCCTTCTCTGTGGGAGCCCCATCTCTCTGGAACCAACTCCCACCAGAGATCCGGACTATCCCCACCCTACTGGCCTTCCGCAAGGCAGTAAAAACATGGCTCTTCCGGCAGGCGGGGTGAAGAGATGATCCCCCAAGTATGAATGGATTTTTAAAATGTAATATGTTTTTAGATGTTATTTTAATTATGTAGTTCTGATCTCTACTGTAAGCCGCCCTGAGTCCCACGGGATTGGGCGGCCTATAAGAACTCTTATAAATAAATAAATAAATAAACTAACCTTGTGGTGCAACTGGAACAATCTGGAACTGAACATACTCAAAACCGTAGAAATGGTGGTAGACTTTAGGAGAAACCCGCCCATACTTCCACCTCTTACAATACTAGACAACACAGTATCAACAGTAGAGACCTTCAAATTTCTAGGTTCTAACATATCGCAAGATCTAAAATGGACACCTAACATCAAAAATGTCATCAAAAAAGCACAACAGAGAATGTTCTTTCTGCGCCAACTCAGAAAGCTCAAACTGCCCAAGGAGCTGTTGATTCAGTTCTACAGAGGAATTATTGAGTTTGTCATCTGCACCTCTATAACTGTCTGGTTTGGTTCTGCAACTCAACAAGACAGACACAGACTTCAGAGGATAATTAGAACTGCAAAACAACAACAACAACAACAACAACAACAACAATTGCTACCAACCTGCCTTCCATTGAGGACCTGTATACTGCACGAGTCAAAAAGAGGGCTGTGAAAATATTTACAGGCCACTCACATCCTGGACACAAACTGTTTTAACTCCTACCCTCAAAACAACGCTATAGAGCACTGTACACAGAACAACTAGACACAAGGACAGTTTTTCCCCGAACGCCATCACTCTGCTAAACAAATAATTCCCTCAACACTGTCAAACTATTTGCTAAGACTGCACTACTATTAATCTTCTCATCGTTCCCATCACCCATCTCCTCCAATTAATGACTATATGACTGTAACTTTGTTGCTTGTATCCTTACGATTTATATTGACTGGTTCCTAATATGATTTGATTGCTTATTTGTACTCGGACTATCATTAAGCATTGTACATTATGATTCTTGACAAATGTATCTTTTCTTTTATATACACTGAGAGCATATGCACCAAGACAAATTCCTTGTGTGTCCAATCACACTTGATCAATAAAAAATTCTATTCTATTCTATTCTATTCTATTCTATTCTATTCTATTCTATTCTATTCTATTCTATTCTATTCTATTCTATTCTATTCTATTCTATTCTATTCTATTTACGGTAATTTTCATTTAAGAATAGTAAAATGAGAATTGCTGCTTTTGCCATTCTCTTTCAGGTTTCTTTCTTTTTTAAAAACCTACTGAAAATTCACTGCTTTTGCCAGGACCCCTGCAAATGTTCTACCTGCCCAAGAAGATTTTAGATCTAGGTTTAATAATCAACAACTCTCTATCTCTTATATGTCAAAAGACTTTTGAAAATGAAAATCAATTTATAATATGGCTCATCGCATGAATTTGATTTCCTCCCCCCAAAAATAATGGGGGGAGGATGAAGGAGTGATGGGGACGGGGGGAGGATTATACTTAAGCTTCAGTGTAGTTCGGTGATTTGCCTTTTCATTTTCCAGGGTAGCAAGCCAACATTAAAAATAGCACAGTAAGATTGGCAAGAAGCTTGCATTCCCTTCCACAAATTGTGTTAAAGAATGTGTTTCTTTAAATTATCAAGTGCAAATCCAGAGAAGCAGCAGGGTATAATGTTGTATGTCCTCTACACAGATTGAGGAAACTGAAAGAAAATACACACAGGGAGGAAATTATGAAAAGGAAGAAGAAAAATATACCCTTTGCAGACACATATCAAAAAGGCTAAACGTTCTCCCACCACTTCAGGATCTCTGTTGCATCACTTCATCCTAACATGGTGAGACATGTTGGACAAAAGACGCTGTAAACTGAAGAGTATTGTTTGTGTTACTGCTCTGTGATGTGAAAAGATTCCTGAATAATAACTTAGAGCATAAGAGTACAATAAAAGTTTCTCTGTGTTGTGCTATTTTGGTATCTGCAGGAACAAAATTAGACGTGTCATAAGACAAATAACCTGTCATCTACCATTTATAGTGGTCCAGGCCAGAATCCTCATTCTGTCTGTTAACATCTGAGACTCCACCAAGTTCAAGGCCTGCTTTGGTCATTCTGAAAGACAGTAACCTTGAGATATAGGTTCATCCAAAGAACCTACACGTTACTCCATTTTTTGAAATATATGATGTCACCAACGTTGCTTGCAAGTCTTCTGGAGAACTTTCAAACCATTTGTGGAAAAATGCTACATTGAATTCCTCCTGTGCCTCTATAATTTCACAGCTTGAGTTCCTGAGCTGTTGCTTTCAAGATAGCTTGGCTCTCCTCCGCCAACAGGCTCATCAATCATATCCTAATAGGGCTCATTAGTGCCCACAGGCACACTCAATACCTGTGCAAAGTTGAAGGGCTACTTGTTCATTGGTGAGCACCTGCTCCCATAATTGATGCATTACTGTACAGAATGGAAAGTGTTTTTGGGAGAATTATGAGGAGCAGTTACACTGAGCGAAAATGATTATTTCACAGAAAGCAACTAGTAGCAGCCGTGGCCTTTTCTGACGCTTTTGGCTGGGACTGTCAACATTTCTTTGTACAGACAATTAATATTTTGAGAATGAAATTATAAGAAGCCTCTGGGATTTTAGAGGGAAAGGAGAAACTCAAAAGAAACACAATACATTTTCACACATTTTCATTATTTATTAATGTAATCTGCATACCCAATTTGCTGCTGTTTCATACTGTTAAAGTATGCTGGATAAGTTCAGCAAGATACTCCAAGATGTATATGCCTATACTTCCCATGTTTAAGTATAGCACAGTCAAACACCAGAAATTGACCACAGCAAAGGGTTTATGACATTTTATATAATGTCACTAAATATTTTTCTATTATAAAATGTTTTATAAAATTTAATTCCTTGGGAGTCACGAGTCCCAGATTTTGAAAGCAATCTGTAAATTAGTCCATCTGAGGTACCTTGGCTGAAAAAGTTTTGCCCTGTGATGCATCTCTTCACCCAGTTAAAGGTTACACAGAAGCAGGAGAGTTTTAGTATATAGTTACATAAATTGTAGGAGAGAGAGATAGAAATCAGAATTGATTTTCTGTGGCCTGGCATTAAGAAACATGTTAAAAATGGGGGGAAACAGCACAAGGAAATTGGCCTGGTGCAAACACTGAAGTAATAATAATAATCATCATGGTGACAGGCCTATTGTGGGGAAAGGAGGGCAGGACAATGCCAGGTCTCACTTCCTTTCAGGTTGCAGCCTAATTAAAGAAGTCAAGATGACAGAGACGGTGGCCCTTGAACCTATTGATCTGCTGTGATATCCTGGAGACCAAGCTGCCTCAAGTGAGGAAATTCACTCCTCTAGTTTAATTTGCCAGGCTATTCTGTGCTACAAGGTGTCAACTGTCCCACTGGGTTAGATAGCAAAAGAAACTCCTCGGACATTTTTTTACCAAGAGTCAGTGGTGGGTTGCTCCCTGTTCGGCCCGGTTTGGCGAACCGGTAGTGGCGGGGGCGGGAGGCTCCACCCACCCACCCAGGACACTTCTGCGCATGTGCAGAAGCTTCGGGCAAGTACGTGCACATGAGCGAAACTGTAGCAACGGGATTTAGAACCCACTATTGCCAAGAGTATAGCTTTACTGAAAATGTATGTACTCTGTTACTGGTCACTTCCCCTGCTTTAGGGCACAGATACAGGCTTACACACACTGGGCCACCATGGGGTCTTTGAACCACTCTCACAGGGCTTGAATGAAGGTGTCGAGGTCATCCACCTCTGGGGCATTTTCATCATGCACCAACCACTCCAAAGCATTCTCTTCCAGGTTGACCACGATGAAATGAACCCGGGCCATATCGTCTGGGTACATTGCTCCATAATGTTCGATGTGGTGCCAGGCTTGAGCCAGGAAATGGGCTAGGGGGTTTGAGCATCCATCAAGGGCAGGTGGCTGGTTCTCATTTCATACCAGGACAAACCCCTGGTGCAGAATACTGGCTGCTTCCACTAGTGCCAGTGCTGGGATTCTAGCTGTGGCTGCTTGTGCCGGGGCTCCGACTGTAGCCGGGGCTACCGGGGCTACTGGCTGCAATAGTGGTGGAGTAGAGAAACTCACTGTCACCACCACCTATGCTGGGGTCTTGGCCACAGCCAGGGCCATCAGTGCTGCCTGCTGAAGAATAGGAGGGGAAGGAGTAGCCAGGACCACTGGGGGTTTCATGACTCCTGGCCTGCCGATGAATCTCCATCTCCCCCGAACTTCTCCCTCAACTGTTCTGGTTGGATGGAGTTTTGGATGGAGATTGGGAGCCTCAACTCAGTGGGATCATTCCATTTGGCTAGCCGCTCCGTTTTCAACTTGCTACCTCCAAATTTCCTTCTCAAACCTCCCTTAGATTCCAATGCATTCCCTCCTGCCTCCCATTACTGTTGTCTGGTTGTGAGTGGGGCTGCACAGCGAGTCACAAGGTAAAATTGGGAGAGAAAACAGTAGAGTTGATATAATTTGTAGAAATTCTGTCTTACCGACCAGATACTCTATTCTGCAAGCCACAATTTTTGTGTGTATCATGCTGTATATGGATGGACAGGCCAACACAAGGAGAGTGTAAATGTACTGTCCACCCCATAAGCCAGACTGGTCTTAGTATGGTGCAAGATTGCCCTGGAGGATGTTCAGTCATCAATGACTCAGGATTTCTCATCCTCCATGACAACCATGGAGTTGTCTCAACAAATATTTGATCTTGCAGAAAAAACAATTACTGCCAACCTGCCTTCCATTGAGGACCTGTATACTGCACGAGTCAAAAAGAGGGCCATGAAAATATTTACTGACCCCTCGCATCCTGGACATAAATTGCTTCAACTCCTACCCTCAAAACGTCGCTATAGAGCACTGCACACCAAGACAACTAGACACAAGAACAGTTTTTTCCCGAACGCCATCACTCTGCTAAACAAATAATTCCCTCACCACTGTCAAACTATTCACTACGCTGCATTACTATTACTATTAGTTTTTCTCATCGTTCCTATCACCCATCTCCTCCCACTTATGACTGTATGACTGTAACTTGTTGCTTGTACCTTCACGATTTATATTCATATTGATTGTTTCCTGATTGCTTACTTGAACCCTATGACAACCATTCTTGACAAATGTATCTTTTCTTTTATGTACACTGAGAGCATATGCACCAAAAACAAATTCCTTGTGTGTCCAATCACACTTGGCCAATAAAGAATTCTATTCTATTCTATTCTATTGATTTCATAAATGAAGTAGAGCAGTGGTTTTCTGCTCTATTTCATTTATGAAATGTCTTCTGACTCCATTGTCATGAAGAAATCATCTCTAGTCAGCTTTAGATTGATGGCCAGTATGTACTCCTACAAGACTGGTGAATATCTTGCTCTAGGGCAGTGATGGCGAACCTATGGCATGGGTGCCACAGGTGGCACGCGGAGCCATATCTGCCGGCATGCGAGCCGTTGCCCTAGCTCAGCTCCAGTGCGCATGTGCGTGCCCGCCAGCTGATTTTTGGCTCGCGCAGAGGCTCTGGGAGGGCGATTTTGGCTTCCGGAGGGCCTCCGGGGTGGCAGGGGAGAGCGTTTTTGCCCACTCCAAGCTCCAAGCAAGCCTCTGGAGCCTGGGGAGGGCAAAAAAAACGGGCCTACCGGGCCCACTGGAAGTTAGGAAATGGGGGAGTGGGGGGTGTCATGCATGCATGCGCAGGGGGGTGGGGTGAGTGGGGGGCTTTAAATTATGGGTGTGGGCACACACAGGTGCGCGATAGCGTGCGCACGCACTATTTTGGCACCTGAGGAAAAAAAGGTTCGCCATCACTGCTCTAGGGCAACAACCAGGAGGACTGGATACACTGAACACAGAATTTGATAAACTTTCTTCAAGATTTTATTGAAAATATAAAAGATATGAGTAATATCAAAGGCAGATGGATAGAATGAATGACAAATAGAACTTAAATTCTTTCAGCCATTAGAAACAGCAGATGTACCCTGTTTTCCCCAAAATAAGACATCCCCTGATAATGAGCCCAATTGGGCTTTTGAGTGCATGGCAATAAGCCAAGTGCTTATTTCAGGGTTCAAAAAAATATAAGACAGGGTCTTATTTTCGGGGAAACACGGTACCTCGAAGTTGGCTTGGTGCCAGTCCTGTTTCAGGATCTCTGTTTAGGCAGAGTTCATCTCTAGGGATAATTGTAAAAAATTTTGCCTTTCCATCTTAACTGATCATTTCTATTGTTCTGGGAAAATAAAAGATTGTCTGCTTTCTAGATAATATTATATATACTACGGGCACCCTATATATATATATATATAATCAGTTGAGCTCTTTACACCAAAGTGCTATCACTGAAGTTAAGGTTTAAGATCATATAACCCCATACAGAAACTACTAGTTTGCAACCAACATATATTCCTTACATCAGGGCAGTGGTGAAATGCTCCTGGTTCGTTTTTACCTGTCTGCTGTTGGAGAGCCGATCGCACAGGCAGCGCGATGCTCCGCCCACCCGCCAGGACACCGCCATTTGAGTTCTTTTACACTCTGCGCATGCACAAAGCATTCTGTTTTGGGTAAAAGAACTCAAATAGCAGTGTCCCAGTGGGTGGGCGGAGCGTTGCGCTGCCTGCGTGATCGGCTCTTCGATGACAGACAGGTAAAAGCAAAATGGGAGCATTTCACCCCTACATCAGGGGTGCCAAACTAGCAGCCCGTGGGCCGGGTGCGTCATGCACTGGCCACTCCCATGCCCGGTTTAGTCCAGTTTAGAAGGGGAAAAAAGTTGTGATACGTCACATGATGACGCCATGATGACACAAGTTTGACACCTCTGCCTTACATGAAGGGGAATATTCACACATGTAGCAAAAGGGGTGCATTCCATTAGCTCCTCACATTTGTTCTGCAATTCCACTACAGAGGACTAGTTAAGAAGACTTAGGGAGTTTACCATATGAATGGGTCTCATACAATTTATCCCTTCTTGTGGAACGAAGCCAGCTCCTTTATTTCAGATTTTGTTGAAGTCCCCCAGAACACAGAAACAGGGGCTATATTGAGTAAATAAATAACTTGGTTAGTTAAGTTTCTAATAGAAGAAACACAATTTTGTAAAAAAAAAAAAGGCCATGAAAAAGCCATGAAATATAAACCTAAATATTTTACTTCTCTAATTATGTGCTACTAGAAAATAAGAGATACAAGAATTTAGTTTAGTAAATGAGTCTTTCAGAATCTCTAGTGAATGTTAACTGTAGCTTAAAATCAAGTAGTTTAAATTCTTGAACTCAGTTAATAGCCCACATATACAAGTAGCTTTCCAACAGTTTCCATCGTTAATGCTAAATTAATTAATGCTTTGATTTCCCTGATTAGATTTACTATTTTTGCGTTGTTTTACTGTTTGTGGCCACACAAAACTGCTTACACAAACAAAAAATAAAATATTAAAACCAACACAATAATCATGGAAGTAGTTGCTTAGTGGCTAATAAACAAAAGGACTATTCTTTCTCTGAGTGATCTCTGGAGATGGTCAAGCTAACTCTTAATTGAAAACAAGAGCTTTAACAATGCAGGCTTTCTGATAAGGGTCAAATTCTCCCCTCTATCCAATCATCTGGTATTTGACTGAAGAAAGGTGGCTTTAAGTCCATTCGAGTCATAGGATTACTCTGGCTCTATCAATATTTAGTGCCATATGCATGCCAGTAGACAGCTATTATTTTTATTCATGGAAAGGGAGGCAATTGTCACCTCCCGTTTGGACTACTGCAATGCGCTCTACATGGGGCTACCCTTGAAGAGTATTTGGAGACTTCAGTTGGTGCAAAATGCGGCTGCGCATGCTGTGGTGGGTGTGCCAAGATACACCCAAGTTACACCTAAACTCCGCCAGCTGCATTGGCTGCCCGTCGGTCTCCGGGTACAATTCAAGGTGTTGATCATCATCTTTAAAGCCCTTCATGGCTTAGGACCAGGTTATCTTCGGGACCGCATTCTGCCTCACACTTCCCTCCGACCAGTTAGGGCCCACAGAGCAGGTCTCCTCCAGGTCCCGTCAGCCAAAAAATTCCAGCTGGCGGGCCCTAGGGGGAGGGCCTTCTCTGTGGGGGGCCCTGTGCTCTGGAACCAACTTCCCCCAGAGATCCGAACCATCCCCACCCTGCTGGCCTTCCGAAAAGCCATCAAGACATGGCTCTTCCTGCAGGCAGGGGGTTGAGACTAGTTCCACCTGAGCTCTCCCCCGGTATGTTTGGTGGTAAACATTTTTTAAAAACTTTTTAAATTCTTTTAACATTGTTTTTAATCATTGTTTATTGTTCTGTGTTCTTGCACAACGTTGTACGCCACCCTGAGTCCCTCGGGAGTAGGGCGGCATAGAAGAACCAAATAATAAATAAATAAATAATTAATAATTAACACAATTTCTTTTTCCATATTTGCAATTTCTACAGTGAATTGGAATATGAACTTAAAGTTCATTAAAAAAACAGGTGGATGGTTGCTACCTTGACTTCTTTCTGATCACTTTCAGAAATTGCTCATTAACTACTCCTAAGCTATTAGAGACCTTCCGAACAACAAGTGTGAAACTGCCAGGTGAGTCTGCCTTCAATCCTGTGTAAAGAAACATTGTGCCATATTTCTAAATTATGACAGCTGCAATTACATCTCAAAGGAAAGTGCCTTCCCTCTGACATTAATTTATCCAATGTGACAAAAAAAACTTTCAAAAACCTGCTTCCCCCCCCTCCAAGAAAAAGAACTTGTAACTTGAAGTACATGGAAAATTTCAGCTGGTATAAAAAAAATGGAGGAAAGTTGTAAGAATAAGAAAACTGCATAGATTAGGGTGCAATGTTAGAAGTCCCAGTGTGACATTCATTTTTTATCATTGCCCTACTGTGGTATTTGACATTTTATATCCCAGCTGAAACAAGAATTGAGCAAACATCATTCGATTGGGAACAAAAAAAAATCTAATTGCTTTCTGAAAAAGACTGGAGATGGCGCTTTTAAGGAACACTCTCTGCCCTGCTGTTTGAAAAGCTGCAAATGAAACTAGATGAAATAGAAGCAAATTGCACAATGAACTGGCAATGAAAGGCAACTTGGTGTATCATCTTTAGCGCTACCAATTCTGACTCTCATTTTCAAAATGTGTTATATATTCTGAGAAAAGTTTACTGTAAAAACTGGGAGTGAAAAAAAAATCTGGTTTGGACACCCTGGAAGAAGCAGGTAGTGTGAAATACTGTAATTGACTTTAATTGATCCCTCAGGCATTTTCTAAAAGTGATCCCATAGCCTTCAATTCAAGAATCTTCTGTCCAGATCATTCAGTGGGCCAGCATGTTTTGATGCCTAGGACATGGTGAAAGACAGCAAGGCTCTTGCTGATTTAGTAATTTCTAAATTGAAGCTTGCTGATGGACTTCTTATTAAAGCAGAATTGTGTTAACTGTTTTTATCATCTTGCCATTTTTTTTAACTGCTGAGAGGCTCCAGGAATATGTATTATTTTAAAAAAATCAGAAATAAATAATGTCTAGCCTCACAATTTATAATACAAATTTAAACAATCTGTTATTTTTAGGAATTGGAGATGAATGAGTGAGTGAGTGAGTGAATGGTGAAATTTATATATACTGACCAGAGGTGGTAATCAGCCGGTTTGGACCGGTTTGAGTGAACCGGTAGTAGTGACCTGTGGGTGGGCCTGCCCACCTGCCCAGGCGCTATGCTGTCCTATTTAGGCACATTTTGAAGCCACACACATGCGTGCAAGCTGCGCACGTGAGCAAAGCACGTGCACGGAAGGCCGCGCACATGCACGGAAGGCACACGGGTGACCAAAGCGAGCATGCCCGCAGCCTCACATCTGCGAACCGGTAGGGAAAATAAATGAACCAGTACCCCTGATACTGACATTCAGTTTCCTTGCCCTGAGTAGTTGCTTTCAAGACATGGTAGATGACAATTATATGAAACTATCCAATTAAAAATTGCTGATTGCCACAATGAAATTATAAAATTTTAATACTTCTTTGGCTATGCCCTGCAGACTGCCTGATCCCTATTCACAAGGGAAGAAAAATCATGTGGTAGCTATGATGTCAGCCTGTAACAACATTGCGACCTTCATTCACTATTCTTTTCAGAGGTGGGTTCCTGCCGGTACGGTTAATAGCTGTTGTTTGGCGCAGAGCCGAAGACGCTGCTGCTGTTCGCAGCGCGGGGGCTTTCCCCGGGCGCTGCCGCCACCCGCATGGACACTGCCAATTGCGTTCTGTTGCCCTCTGCGCATGCGCAAAGAGTTCTGCATGCACAGAGGGCAAAAGAACGCAATTGGCGGCGTCCATGCGGGCAGGGAAAGCGCCCGGGGAAAGCCCCCGTGCCGCGAACGGCAGCAGCATCTTCGGCTCTGCGCCGAACAACAGCTATTAACCGTACCAGCAAGAACAGGCAGGAACCCACCTCTGATTCTTTTCCTACAAAGTGGGGATGGGTGAGAATTTTGGGGTTGTAGGAGTTGGAAAATCCACAAAGGTGAGAGGAGAGACGATACTGGTCCCTCCCTCCTCACCTGTGAATGAGGAGCATCTGAAAACAGAGGCTCTGTGCTTCTCTGTCCTCTCTGCAGGGCACATGGCCTCTGACCAGAGCTGTCAGTGCTGGTGAAGTCTCTTTTCTCAATGGATTCTAGAGACGGGAAACCTTCTTAGATATAAAATAAAATCAAACTTTTGCCTGTTTCATCTAAAGCAATCTCTTCGCTTTTCCAGAGGTCCTGCACTCATCCTCAAATATTAAATTAATCCCTGGTTCCTTTTCATCCCACCCACCTCAAAACTGCTGGCCTGAATACTTAAGCACATTCAATTCCATGTCTTTGAAAAGAGGCTGTGATAGCCTGGAGGCATCTCTTATATTCTGGACTTGATTTAGGTGAGAGAAAAACAGAATAATTACCGTGGCGCTCAAGATCAACCTCACACCCAGCCTTCACGGACTCTTGTCTGGGGGCTCTCTCACTGACCCCGCTGCCTTTGATGCGCTCGGCCAGGCTTTGACAGTGGCAACATGAGGGCTGTGTTCAGTACCAGCTGCCTTCAGACTGCCATTTGAACTTCTGAGCTGCTGCCCAGGAGCCCGGTAGCATGGCAGTGATACTTTGGGGAGGCATCTGACTGCTGGTGCCCTGTGTTGATTCCAAGCCTGAGGCAGCTTTTTATTCCTCAAAATAAAAATGCACAATGCAAGAGCCAATATAGCAAGAATTATAAAGCAAAACAAAGCTTTCATATCTCTCCCGCTTGAGATGGAGCAGCCTTATAAATATGGACTCCAAATTTCTCCAGTCTTTTTTCAGATAATTTATATTACACTCTCTCACTCTCTCCCCAACTCCTATATACGAGTGTGTATGTGTGTGTGTATGTATGTGTGTATGTATGTGTGACATATGTGTGTATGTGTATATATGTGTGCGTGTATACATGTGGGATGTGGTGGCTCAGTGGCTAAGACACTGAGCTTGTCGATCAGAAGGTCAGCAGTTCAGCGGTTCAAATCCCTAGCACTGCGTAATGGAGTGAGCTCCCGTTACTTGTCCCAGCTTCTGCCAACCTAGCAGTTCAAAAGCATGTAAAAAATGCAAGTAGAAAAATAGGGACCACTTTGGTGGGAAGATAACAGCACTCCATGCGCCTTCGGCATTTAATCATGCTGGTCACATGACCACGAAGATGTCTTCGGACAGCACTGGCTCCTTGGCTTAGAAACGGAGATCAGCACTGCCCCTTGAGCTGGAAACGACAAGCACACATGTGCGGGGGGACCTTTACATTTACCTTATGTGTGAGTATGTATGCATATATGTATGCATACACATCTTGGTTTAAGATTGGTTCAGTTTTCTTTTATGTAATCTACACAATAATTTCTGTCCTCTGTCTCAATCTTAGCAATTACTGAAAAAGCTGGCAGCAATTGATGCCTAAGCTGGAGTCATAAAAATGAACTCAATGGTTACAACAGCAATGTATGCACTTTAAGAAACTGCTATTATTTTCTAGACAGAATTCTTGGCAGCTTTATTGACAGTGTTTTATTAAGCAAATGGTTTCTTTAAATTATGAACTAAGAAAAAGCTTTTGCTTTCAGTTAAAAGATTGACTAAAGTCAAGTTTGCTTAATGTGTTGAAATAACTAAATTTAAATAAAAACAAAAACATTGGGGCTAATCAGTGGTGGGTTGCTCCCGGTTCGGCCCGGTTCGGTGAACCGGTAGTGGAGGCAGGCTCCGCCCACCCACCCGGGATGCTTCTGCGCATGTGCAGAAGCGTCACGAGCGCGGATGTGAACCAGTAACAACGGGATTTAGAACCCACTACTGGGGCTAATACAGACAAAAATTATGATGATTGGCATTCATGTTGGCAAGTTTTCAGGTAGCACTGCAGATCTGCAATGCCCCACTATTATTTTACCCATATGTCACCTGCAAGTTTCCTTCCCAAATCACCCAGCGCAGGTACACCTT
>JALIGW010000017.1:6815863-6860863 GCA_023053685.1 Diadophis punctatus similis
TCCAAATACAGTGATACAAAGAATTTTAAAAATCAACATTCAGTCAAAATCACAAGAATGTGAAATTATAGACTGTCCATTAGAAAAAACCCATGGAAGTTTGTTTTTTGTACGTCCAGTTTTGTAACTGCAACAAGATAATTATACGCACAAAGCTAGAAAGATCTGGAAATACCTACAATGGAGGAATGGCTGATGAAGATAACAATATTTGCAGAAATAATAAAATTGTCTTGTTCGATTAAGGACAAGACAACAATTATATTTGTTAGTGACTGAAAACCTTTGTGGAATTTTTGTTGGAAATGAAAAAAAAATATGATTTATGGATTTGATTATTCGAAAGGGTAAAATATGAAAAGAAAGGAATCAGGATGTAGCCTTAAAGAGGGAGGATAAAATTATAACTGCTATAAAGAAGATTGGAAGCTGCTTCTTTACATTTATTTCTTTATTTCTGATGCTTCAGAAGACATTAAATACTGAAGCTTTTCTATGAGCTTTTGGTGAGCATCAAATATATGGCAACTGTTTTTTTTTCTAATTCCTGACATTTAGGTTTTTTTTAATTTCAGAAATAAATGTAACATTTAATTATCTTAATGTGGGTTGGAGTGGTTATTTTTATATATTGGCTTTCAATATTCACTTTCAGAGATGACATAATTGGGTGGCATAATGTAAATAAATACATGAATGAATTTCAATTTCAATTTTGTCCTTGGCCCAGCTCCGCTTCTTAAAGGCAGCTTAGTTTTCCCTTGTATTCTGAATATCAGAAATATGATCCCTATGTTCTCATGTTATCTGGGTACGAAAATAAGAGATAAAATCATTTGAATTCAAACATATGTCTATGTTCAATTTGTTCCTTATTTATGACCTGAACAGATCAAATTTTATTGGTTGTTTCAATCATCTCTCTTGCAATTGACAGTAATCTTTTAAATTACTTATAATTCATCATTGGCAAATGTCTGAAAGGAGCTAAACTTGCTGTGAAAAAGGTAAGGAATAAGATAATAGGGAATAGAAAATATGCTAAATAGCGAATAAAGAAATTATAAAAGTATCAGAGCACTCTGGCACTTTTACAGAAAGAATGGAAAGCTTAATTATTTTGAACCAATAATCTAAGGTAAAGGTAAAGGTTCCCCTCGCACATATGTGCTAGTCATTCCTGACTCTAGGGGGCGGTGCTCATCTCCTTTTCAAAGCCGAAGAGCCAGCGTTGTCGGAAGATGTCTCCGTGGTCATGTGGCCAGCATGACTAAACGGCGAAGGCGCACAAAACGCTCTTACCTTCCCACCAAAATGGTCCCCATTTTTCTACTTGCATTTTTACATGCTTTCAAACTGTTAGGTTGGCAGAAGCTAAGACAAGTAACAGGAGCTCACTCCATTATGCGGCGCTAGGGATTCAAACCGCCGAAGTGCCGACCTTTCTGATCAACAAGCTCAGCGTCTGAGCCACTGAGCCAATAATCTAGCAGGGGACTAATTGTCATTTTCAACAGATCATCTTTCAGAATAATAATCGAGTCTGAAGCAAGATGCTTGTCAATCATTTGACATTCTGCTGTGACCACAGGAATATAGGATGCATTTATGTTAAATTTCATTTGGCTCCTAAATATTTACTTTTTCTGAGGAATTGCTTGAATTTTGACCATCACTATTAGCAGTCTGAGTTAACAACATCAGTTGACAGAGTTCTGTGTAGCACACATGCAGCTCATTGTAGTTACAGGGTTAAAACTTCCATTGAGAGAATCTCTTTCATGTTGGAAGGAAGCCTCATGAATTGATGTTGTTCATCTGCCTCTCCCAGTTACATTTTGTTCAAGAATCTTTGCTCACATTAGCACTGAATTCCTTGTATAATCAGAAGCCTGATGCATCTGGCAGAGAATCAATTTATCCCAGCCAGCAGCTGGCCATAATGCATTCTAATTTCCTCACCTTGGCTGCTGTGGAAGGTTTACATGCCTAAATAATGCACAGATATGCTGAAATGCCTAATACACAGCTTAAAATAAATCTAGGATTGATCGTCTAGTACCTAAGTAAATGCATCTTTCATTCCAAATACAGGCTTTCTCCTGTCTTTCTCCTTTTTTGTTGGTCAAAATACCCACCCTAGTTTTGTGGGGATGAGGTCAGTGCTAGTGGTTAGTGGTCCTTGTGATATTAAAACAAACCCTGCAATGCCTCAGGTAAGCGGTGGACTATGCTGAAATTTAGGGAACAGAAATGTTTTGTTGGTTTTTCTCAGAATTCAGTGTTCTAATATAGATAAATCACAAAGACCTTGGAGCTTGATGCCTAATCTATCTTCCAACCAAGTAGTGTAACTTGTGCCCCTCCTCCCCTTAGTAGATAGAGGAAGGAGAGAGATAATATAGCATTTTGGAGGAAGGAAAGAAAATAAGAGAGATTAGCTTAGGTTATTTATTACTTGAAAGTTTATGAATATTAGGAATTGTCCCCTGGGGGCATGGATCAGTGGAATATATACAGCCATCTTGGAAAGTACTGTAGGGACATAATAATAGTAGAATAGGTAGAATTACTGGGACATAATAATAACTTGCTGTTTCGCTTCTGTAAGAATTGCTTTGCTAAGAATTAGAATTGCATCTGCCATGTGTTAAGTCCTGTTATCTTGTTTTTGTGTATAAGTAAGAGCCTGGTGCGGATTATGTCCTGGCTTGGCAGGGTTACATCAGGCAAATACCTGTGTTGCTAATCACCCAGCCCCTCTGTTGCTAAGCACTCAGCCCCCCTGTTCCTTGCTGCACAGCCAATGCAGAGCTAAAAGGAAGGCATGGGCCAGGGGGCCAGAATTGGGTACTAAGCTGATGTCTCTGAAGGTATAAAAGGATGCCATACCTTCCCCTTTTGTATATGTTTGGAATGGTTTACCCAGCTATTTAACTTAATCAAATTAAATGCTGATTCTTTCTCAATCCTCTGCTTAAGTTCTTCTTTTGGCTCATTGTTGGCTTAAGCCTATCGCCAGATCTTACAGTACATTGAAAAATTATATATATATATGTGTGTGTGTAGGATTTTTTGCTGATAAATGAAAATAAAGGGAGACTATTATAGATCTATTTCGAGCTTATTTTGCTCTCGTCAGATAGCCATACCCCTTACTGGGATTTGAACCCGGGCCGGCTGCCTTGCAGGGCAGCAACTTAACCATTAGGCCATAGGCTCTGTTCCCAATCAGCTCTTTCACCAGGAAAGGGTTATATATGTTTTTCTGTCGTGTTATCCTGGTGTACCCAAATATGGGAGAGAAAGCATCACAGCTTCCTTTTTGCCTTTCAGCCCCTCACTGGGACCATCAAGGCTGTTTTTAATATAGCCGACACACTAATCTATATGTGTAGGATTTTTTGCTGATAAATGAAAATAAAGGGAGACTATTATAGATCTATTTCGAGCTTATTTTGCTCTCGTCAGATAGCCATACCCCTTACTGGGATTTGAACCCGGGCCGGCTGAATATATATATATATATATATATATATATATATATATATATATATATATATATATATATATATATATATATATATATATATATATATATATATATATATATATATATATATATATATATATATATATATATATATATATATATATATATATTCATGTATATATAATTTTTCAATGTACTGTAAGGTCTGGCGATAGGCTTAAGCCAACAATGAGCCAAAAGAAGAACTTAAGCAGAGGATTGAGAAAGAATCAGCGTTTAATTTGATTAAGTTAAATAGCTGGGTATTTATATATTTATATATATATATATTTATTTATTTATATATTGCTTCCAGATTAGTGTGGAGCATTTTCAAGAAACACCAATTATTTTAATCAGCTGGAAATACTGCAGCCATACATACTGCTTTCTCTCTTATCAAGAGACAGTGATGCTACAATTGTCCTTGTCACTGAGCGTCACACTGACACGCATCGTCTAACACATAGCGCAGCTCACTGGGAGAGATTTCTGTCCCTAAACAAATGCTCATGCCTTCAGCAACTGCTCTGATATATTTTTTTCCCCCTAACTCAACTAACTGCATTGCAAAAAAAAAAAAAGACAAATCTTCCCATTCTTATCAAAGAAGAGTTTGTCGACAGCCCAGGAACCCTGATCTCACTCTGCCTTGCAGCTGGGTAGCGTTATTTTCTCAGATACATAAAGGGGTAAAGTGACTTGACAAGTTCCCCTTCTAAGCAACTGCTCAGATTGTGTTTGCATACAACCAGAAAAACGCACATTGCCCTGCTCTTTGCATTTTAAAATGAAGCTGGAATTGATCTGAGCCGATTTGACTCTTAGATTCTTGCAACCCAAGTGAAGAGAAGAATGGCAAATTTACAGTAGATCTATCAGCTTTCATTCTCTCTCTAGAAGGGGACCTAGCTGGCTTCCTTGGAACAGAAAGGTGGAGCTAGAACAGTGGGGATAAAATGTGATCATAGGTCTTGAGTATAGGCTTTGTTTAGAAAATACATTGTCATTATCTACTACTGACACTTTAGCAAAAAACAATGTGGGGAAAAATTGCCACCATGCGATTTGTTTCACTATTGTAAATGCTAAATGAAGAATGGTACCTTAGTCATTTTAGAGCAGGGGTGTCAAACTCAATTTCATTGAAGGCTGCATCAGGGCTGTGGTTGACCTCAGGGGCCGGGGGGCATGGCCAACAGGGTGGACGTGGCCAGATTGATGCCACTCCCAAAACTGCTTGCATTATTCCTCTTCGCATTGTGTAGACCGGGCCGAAGCCATGCTGACCTGATCTTTCCTCTTCGCATTGGGTAGACTGGGCTGAAGCCACGCTGACCTGATCTTTCCTCTTCACTTTGGGTAGACAGGCTGAAGCTATGCTGGCCCAATCTTTCCTCTTCGCATTGGGTAGACCAGGATGGCCCCGTGGGCCAGATCCGACCAAACCTGCCAGCCTTGAGTTTGACACCCCTGCTTTAGAGCAACTGCTTAGATTATTTTGCAAATAGCCAGTGTCAGGGTTCCAAGTAACACCCCCAACGAAAGAAAACTCTGAGGCTTGAGTTTCCTCAAAGTTCCATTTTATTAACGATGTCATATTGGCACAATCTGGGAAAACCCATATCTGAAAGCTTCCAGTTTTCCACACCCAAAAGGAAGTTCAAGTCCCTGCCCCAGCACCCACATGTCCATCACATTGTCCAATCAATGCACCATCCCAACTGGAGATGCCTCCCAGGGACACCCCTCCAGGTGCAGGGCAGAGTGACCTTGACTCTTGGAGAAAGGAATGTTATTTTGACTATTTTTCCCCACTCACACAATCCCCCCTTCCAGTTTCTCACAGCATTAACTGTGGCAGGCCTGAAGATCCAATGCCCAAGATGGTTTCCAGGCCTGACAGACAGTCAATATCTTCTGGAAAACTAAAGCAGGGGGAGGGGGGGCACAGAAGATTTCTACAAGGGTTCTTGTAGCAGACGAGGCTGAAAGTGGTAAATCCTAAGAACAACTTGCTCTGAAGAACGTTGGCAAATCCTTTCAGATGACCAAATTACACATAGGCAAATTTGGAAATAATGGATTGGCTTTTTGGTGGAGGGAGGGCAGGTTGTACCTGCTGAACTTTTTGGACAATGAAAGCAAGAGTTCTTTTCAATCTGAGAAAAGCTCTTGCATCCTTTTTGCTTGGAGGTGGGGAAATTTGAAGGGAGGGAGGGAGGGAGAGAAACAGAGACAGAGAGAGAGAGAGAGAGAGAGAGAGAGGGAGGGAGGGAGGGAGGGAGGGAGGGAGGGAGAGAGAGAGAGAGAGAGAGAGAGAGAGAGAGAGAGAGAGAGAGAGAGAGAGAGAGAGAGAGAGAGAGAGGTCTTCTGTCTGTTTATGAAGCAGCCACATTTTCATACACTCTCTGTTCTAAATCATTTTGTACAATTTTCCTACATTTTTGGCTTCACCACATTTATATGAATAAACAGCTACGTATGGATTCTTTTACTAAACACTACAACTATGCAAATTTAAAAAATGGCCAATCCACCTAATAGATGATTATAAAGTCAGCGATAATAACATTTAGAAAACTGTAAACAGCTTATTTGAAGTGTTCATTTCATGTGTAAATTTAATATTTATAAGTTTGGTTCTGAAAACCCCAATGTCACTTAGTCCCTATAACATCAGCCCAGTATTTTGCAACTTCTCTTAGAAGAATTGTGCAAAAAAATATTTACCATTGTATAGTATGCTAATAAAATTAAAATGTGTTTCTTAGAAGGGAAACTTGTTTTTCTTTCCAGAGATGAAAGTCAACATTCCTTAAAAATATGTATTGATGAATTTCCTCACCTAATAATAAAAGTGTTCATTCTGCATTGACTACATTCATGTGGGTGCCATACTTGAAAGGAATGTGTCAGTTAGCAAATAATTTGGTTTTTTGATGTACTGGCAAGAATCTACTTTTCTACAAAACTTCTAAAAAGCTTTTACAAGAATGAATAACATACTAAACTTGCCTATCATCTCTAACAAATTTGCATATAAAAATCAAAGGACTCACTTCTAGCACTGAATCTATTGGATTTAAAGATTCTAATATGGATTCCTCCAGAGGTGGGTTCCTCCCGGTTCAGACCAGTTCGCCCGAACTGGTAGCAACCCGCTGGTGATGTCATGATGATGTCACAGAACCGGTTCGGTCAATGCCGGTCTGTGGGCGCCGCCATCTTTTAAAAAAAAAAATGGAATTTTTTTCCTGAATCTTTTTCAAATTTTTTCCCGTTTTTTTTTCTTCTGCACATGCGCAGAAGCCGAGTTTCTGGCACTGTGCATGTGGTCGCCTTCTTGTTTTCGGGTTTTTTTGGGGGGGGTTGATTTTTTGGAATTATTATTTTTTTTTGGAAATTTTTCCGGTTTTTTTTTTCTGCTGCAGATGCGCAGAAGCCGAGTTTCTGGCACTGTGCATGTGGCCGCCATCTTGTTTTTGGCTTTTTTTAAAAAAAATTGGAGGGTTTTGCCACTGCACATGCGCATGCTCGCACGTTCAAAGCACACGCATACCCATGAAGCGCGGCCACGTGGCACGGGAGGAAGGAAACCAGCAGCAAGGTAAGTTAGAACCCACCCCATGCCTCCTCAGGTGTCCAGCATCTCTGCCTCTGACTCAGACAGGTAAAGGCAGCTGGTGTTCTTCCTTGCTAGTCCAGGGCTGCCCAAACAAACTGTAGTAAGTGTTTCCCCATTGGGCAACGTGAAGATGTGTAGATTCCAACTCCCAGCATATTGACTGGGAAATTCTAGGAGTTAAAGCCCACACATTTTCAAGTTGTCAAGGTTGAGGAACACAGCTGCAGAGGACGACTATCGGTCAGTTGGGAAGAGCAAGACAATGGCATTCTGTATTTGTAGTAGTTGTTGCAGTGGCATCTAGTAAAGAATGTGCTTGTGCAGGAAAAATAAAAAAGACATGAAAAGCAGAGCACCCAAAAGACAGAAGTATGAATAGAAAATAGAACACCCATGAGGAGAGATTATGGGTGACAAAAGGGAGCAGCAATGCAAAGCAATGAGAAGTGAAGTAGGATGAAAGGTCACTGTTACACTATAAAGTGCTACACATTTTAAGGTTTAGTTGTTTCTTTGCCGCATACTGCCTTTGCTTTCTGTGAAATGGAACAGAAGGCTGGAATAGGAGCCTGATTTCAAAGAAATGGCTGCATGGGAAGGACTTGGATTCTGTTTACCTCAGACTCTTCTCAGACTCGGATTCTGTTTACCTCAATGTAGCCCCACCAGTTTGTCTTTCAATGTAGATCAGAGAAGAGTGTCTATGGAGATTCTCAGTCATCCAGGTCATGGCTGTCCCAAAGATGCTTTTTCAAGAGGCAACTGGACTTTCTGGTTTTTCTTTGAAGACGTTTCACTACTCACCCAAGAAGCTTCTTCAGCTCTGAAGAACTTGTGGGAAGAAATATCCATCTGGTTCAGTTCCAAGCCGGGAGAAAGACACTGGAAACATGGAGGCTGATTGGAAAGATGGTTTAATGATGAAGCAGAACCACATGGGTTCTGGGCAGCTGACCATATGGAGTTGAGAGTGGGGGATTTTTATATCTTATCTTGGGCTTTGCACTTGAGCTTCCTGTTCCTGTGCAAGAACATGTATTCTATTGGCTATTGTCAGACTCCCATGGGGCCATGTAGGGGTTATGTAGGGGTCATAGCTGACTCTATAGACAAACTACAAATCCTAGGTGTTTGTCTGAGCTAAGTTTGGTTGAAGTTTCTGAGGGTGATGCAATGAGGGGGTTTGTGTTCTGAAAGGGTGTTGGGTAATTCCTATTGTGGCTGAGGGCTAATCCTACCTTTGTTCAGACCTTGCTGCAGGGAATTTCAAAATATCCTGTCTTGAATGGATTTCTGCCTGCAGTATTTGTTTTGCCTATGAATAGAGCTACCTAGATACTTGGCTTCTTTCAATAAGCTCTTTATCTTCTAAGTGCTGATGTCTGCTGAGGGCTATTAAGAAAGGTGGGGGCTGCTTTCTCCCTCTAAAAAAACATGTTTCTCCATTTCTCATTTAGGGAAATATAATATTCTGCCTTTTTAATATTTCTCAAAATATTTCATTATTCTAGGAGATGGGTGGGTGCTAACTTCCTACAAACTGAAGAAGTTTGCAGAGCTGAAGAAGCTTCTTGGATGAGAAGTAAAATGTCTTCAAAGAAAAACCAAGAAGGTCCTGTTGCCTCTTGAAACAGCATCTTTGTGATATCAGAGAAGAGTATTCACCAATTTTCAGATTCAAGCACCATGTTGCTGGGAGTGAACCTGAATACAACTCTGGCCCAGTGTTTGACTTGTGGGTATTTGAATCCCAGTGATTGACTTATACTTTATTATAAGGGCAGGGCAGCCTCCACCGTACCCACATGCTGATTGCATGTGGGGAGTATTTAGAAATAAGATACATTTACAGTTTAGAGTGCTATTTCCCATCATTATTTATTTACAATATATCTTTAAAGAAACAAGAAAAGTCCAGGGACACCGGGAAGAAATTTACAGTGCATTTCTTTTACCTGTAGTGGATATAGTAGGTCCATGATACAATAATATGATTTTATTCAGCAGCATTCTAATACTTTTTATTATACTGAAAAAATACCTCTGAAAGTGCTATTTCCACATTATTTTAGTTTCTGCCCATTTTAATGTTGCATAGCAATATTAATGACACATCTGTTAATTAGAAATGAATGAAAGAATCAAACACTTACCCGAATCATCATAACTGAACATCTAATGTCATGAACTGTGTCGTAAATCTTCTTAGAGATGTCAACAAATTGATTATCATCAAGCAGATGAATGGTATTCCTGTTTAAGTTTTCCAGTGCAGTGTTGACTTGAGTAATAAATTCTGGAATCACTGTCAAATAAATTTTTTAAAAGGTGGTTGTTGAATGACTTTTAAACTCTTCTCTCTTAATTTTGAACTGCATTGAGTTGAGACTGGCTTACAACTAGCATGGTCAAGTTTATTTTGCCTTTTTAAAACCATTCTTCAATTTAATGAAAATGAAAAGAAATTCATGAAATGATCATCAATGTTCCTGCACTTCCCTTATTTAGAAGCTGTCCTAAATTGTGTAAAAACATATACCGGTATATTTTTTTAATTGTACAAAACTCTCTCTGGCACTTGGCAGGATCACTGGTGCAATTCAGTCCCCAGGGAAGACATTTTAAATAATCTCTTCCTGCAAGCTTTTTCCAGCTCAAAAAATTTGGTAATCAGGAAGGGTGCACAGACAGGTAGCAGGGGAAAAAAACACAGGATGTACCTGGATCCTCTATACTTGATGGTAATAAAATAAGGTCATAAGCATTCTTTAAAAATCTGAAAGGACTCCGAGAATGCTTCACACATTTGAGAGAAATTGAGAGACAAGTATCAGTACTATATTCATTATACAATGTAACATATGAATATTCAATTTGTTCACAAATTTTGATGCAAATTGATTGATTCACATGATCAATCAGCTTGTGATTGTCAATGGGATCAGTCTGAAATGGCTGCTCTTGGGCTCCCTATTCATTTCTTTATCAGTCTTAGATCAGTCTTAGATCAGAAACTTAAGAAAAAAGGGCAAAATAGTGTAGAAAAAGGAGGTAAATTAAAAAGGCATACGTAACACAAATATATACTACTTTGAAGGTTCTGAATTCTTCAAAAATGATTTAGAAGATGTATTTTGGCTCTCCTGCATATAGAGCCAATGTATCCAAGAGCCAATGTATATATAAATTTGATGGACTATCTTCCTGAGATTTAGCTAAAGGACATCAAAGAATAATAGCTTCAGGCAAGTCCTTGGGTTAATAAAATACTTTGTCAGCTCAGTTGAAGAGAGAGAGGATCAGGAATTCATCTATTTTTGTTCCTGAACTTGAATACTGCTTATTAATCTGATTATTGTATCTGGGCAATTTGTAGTCTTAGCTAAATTTAAAAGCATGCCACCCATACCTTCCCTATATCCCTCCTCTTATTTTGGTGCGGGGGGGGGGGGGGGGAAGAGAAGGAAGTCATGCCAGAAAGATGAAGATAGGTAATGGAATGAACATACAGGCATTAGTAGAGATTATACTGAAATTAGATGAACAAATACAGGTATAGAAGCAGAGGGAAGAAATGAAGAGGTTTCTCCCTCTGTCTCAAACTGAAATATTCAGAATTCTGAATTACAATGTATTTTTGTTAATATGAATTATTAGGGTTTTTTTCAATGGACACGTAGATATCATGGTCATAACAAAATTATTTGTTTTATTGATACTAATAAACCATTAGTATTAAGCATCAGAATATTAAATTTCTATTTCTATTTATTTGTTTGATCAGTTGACTGTGATCTTACCTTGCCTTCAAGAACTCAGGCAGAATAAAAATACAGTTACTATTACTACTACTTACCAATATTATAACCACTGCCATTACTAATAATAGAATCATTTAGGAAAAATAAAAATCTAATTTAATAATAACAACAAAATACCTGTAGAGTACATTCATATCTTTTGAATTTCTGAATCTTATATTGCTAACTGGAAAACAATTTTTAAGGCAATGGTAAAGAAAAAAAATATGAATAATACAAATAATAACAATAATAGTAAAATAATTATTAATTGATGGGATCTTTAAAACTGTTGCTGTTTTGCAATTTTTTAGATAATGCTATTTCCCACACTTTAAAATACCATTGAGGCAAAGAAAATTTAGAAAGGTACATAAAATGGATTTTAAAAAATTGTTCAGAACTTGAAGCAAAATGTCTTCACTTGACAAATTTCTGAGAATTCCATGTTTCTGTACCACAAAATTCAAAACATTTTGAGTGATCCACCATACCAAACAATGTTAACAACCCTTGTTCCTCTGTTGTTATTTGTTTAGTTCTAAACCAACTACAAAAAGCACACTTTAGTACTGGCTTAAAGTCAGGCTCTAAGTAATGCACCCATCACAAATCAAACTCTGAGGCATTGCTTTTCCTCAAAGAACACATTTATTTAGATACACCATCTTGGCGCTACTGGTGAAAAGCCAGTACTAAAGTTCCCGGGCTTTTCACTCCAATATAAGTTTCAGTTTCTCAAGTTTCCAAAACAACTGTCACATTGTCCAACCAAGATGGGAGCTGGTTGCTAGGCGACATCTCTCCTCCTCCTCCGGTCAGCCAGTCAGTGGAATGTGGTTGACTCATCAGCTAGGAATGATATTTTGACTGAAGGCTCCATCCCCCTCCAGCTCCAAGCTGTGTCAAACTGAATTCATGCCACAATCCCACACCCCAAACCAATTCAGGCTTGACACATGTAATTATTTAGCCTACAAAAATTATTCAAAGTGATTAAAGAAAGTCATAAGCAGTTTTAAATTCCCCTAGCAACAATAAAATGACATTTAAGGACCCTCTGCAACCTGATCTGCATTGACAAATAGAACAGTGAACCGAGCAGAAGCAACAGTGGTAGACTCATCGCGATAATACGGTCCATGAACAACATAAAGCAGCATCAAATGTCCTCACTAATTGTGTGCATAGTACACCTTTTGTCAACCTTACCCAAAAGAAGCAACTCTCAATAAAGAGCCCAAGTAAACACAATTCAAGAAAGCGCAACACATAGGGATGGCATTACATTAAAACACATAAACTGTAACTTACCTTGTAGCAAGGAATTTAAAGCAGCACAAACCTTCCCTACCAGGCTGATAACAGTGTTTTTCTTAGAGCATAGTAGCTTTGTCCTTAACTGACTCTCCATCATCCTTGTTCATCTTCAGTGACACGGGTGATAAAATGATGCTTGCTATTTTATTAGGTAACATAACATCATGGCGCTATGAATTTTATAAAAGCCAGTAACAAACCAATTGAAAGATGCCTGGGTGTTAGAAGCAAGTTGATAGACCCTGTCATTGAAGCAAGCAAGAAACAAAATGGTGTGTACAGGGTTTTATTTCATATTCAAGACTTAACTTTGGAATGTGGGACGTTTTGTCATATTTACAATGTTTTAACACTGAGAAAATATCAGGATAAACTAATTGCCAAGCATAGTTGAGTTTTTCAGTTTCTTCAAACTGAAGAAATCAAAATTAAAAATGCAATGGCAATTGCCACCCAAGGTGATAAATCTAGACCAATTTGATTACAATACCTTCTCCCCCAAAAAAGAATCTGGGAAATGTTTAAAATGCGGCAATATAATTTTAAATGGAAGTTGGTTTATTGTTGCGGTCAACAATAGACTGCTTTCAAAGGGGAAAAGAAATTTTACGACAAATAGTTCACTATATTTAGATTTAAAGTTATCTTCCCATGAGTTTTTGAGACTTTGAAGAGAATTGGCTATATATGCTATTTGTTTTATATTATCATTATGTTATGTCTTATTGAAATGGCTCATTTGATTTTTCAATTAACATATATTTCTTCCTGATCTTTTTATTAGTTTGAGTTTAAGTAGATACTTTTCTTATTCAAAACCAAAATGGCACTTGTACATTATTCTGCACTTTCCCTTTCTCTTAGTAAGTGTAAGTATGTGGATCACAAAAATTTCTCACAAATAATCAAAACTCTATTATACTAGAGTAATGTAAGACCTTAACATTATTGTTGCCTGTAGAACTTTTTGGTCTGTATCTAAAGGAACACCTCTATCTTGAATGAATGACTTGCTTTGAATGAACAATTTTTATTCCTTCTTGATACTGTAGTAAAACAACAAAAGAAAGCTTTTACCTCCCTAAACAAGTTAAAAGGGATGTGAAATGAAATATAAGATAGATTCTTTAAGAAATGTTTGCATAATTAAAACTTAGCATGTCAGGTACAAATGAAAAATTCACCCTTGAAGAGTTCAACTAGCTGTTTATTGCTAAAAGCCCCGTGATTGAGAACCTATGACCCGTGTGCGAGAGGTGGCATGCAGCGCCCTCTCTGTGGGCACGCGAGCTGTCGCCCCAGTTCAGTTCTGCCATGTATGCATGAGCGCCTCCTGCCAGCCAGCTGGTCTTCGGGTCTCTGCCGCGCATGCGCGGGGACGGGGTGCATGCGGGGGAGCCGCACATGCATGCACGGGGGTGTGGGGCATGTGGGGGGCCATCTGCACATGTGTGGGGCACATGTGTGGGTGCGAGCGCATGCATGGGGGGCACATTGCATTTGGGGGGTTCGCGCGCATGTGCACTTTGGGCACTTGGTCTGGAAAAGGTTAGCCATCACTGCGCAAGCCTATACATGAGTATCTTCTGAGACTGTTTGCACCTTGATGAGACTAGACAAGATTCAATGGCATTCAAGGTGTGTGTGTGTGTGTGTGTGTGTGTGTGTGCAGTGTGTCACACTTCACCTTGTTGTACCCATGTAGGGATTCCACATTAATTCCCCATTTAGCTCTTCTCCCTGGCTTGACCAGTCTCTCTGCTATATAGTGCCACTCAGTTACTTCTTTTAACAGAATGATAACTTGGCTCATGTCCAAGCACTATAGGACTGGGGTTGGGGTTGGGAATTAATTAATGAATAAACTGATTTGATGATACCACAAATCAGTTATCACCTGTTTACTTCAAAGGCAATTCGGAAATTAATTAAATTCAAAGAGAAAAGCACAACTATTTCCACTTTTCATCAAGTGTCAGTACAGGAAACTCTCATTACAAAGTTAGTTCTTTTCTCTAACTTAGCAGCACTTTATTATGGATCTTCTGTATGTATCTCAGGTAAAAATATGCCTTGGTTAACAATGATCTATCATTAACCTTGCTAAATTTGCATTCCTATATACAGATGGTTCTTACTTAATGCCCATTTGTTCAGTGACTTTTCGGAGGTCTGACAGTGCTGGACAAAGAGACTTATGACCAAACCTCTAAGTTCTGGCCATTGCAGCACTCACATGAACAAAATTTGGGCACTTGGCAACCAATTTATGCTTATGACCGATTGCAGTGTCCCAAAGTCATGTGATTGCCATTTGTGACCTTCCCTGCAGCCTTCCCATGAGCAGTCAATGGGGAAGCCAGCAGGGAATGTCACAAGTTGCTTGGGAAAGTCCCGCCTACCACCCCAGCATATCTTTGCTTGCAGAACCACATTATTCTTTCCTAACACATACCACACATGCTTTCCTGCACTTGTGCTGCTCCACAGACTGTGATTACAGCGCGGGTGGCTAGATTCTGCGCAGCAGCACTGGGGATTTGCCGGAAACACGTGATTATTCCACCACAGCTATTTTACACAACTAATGTAGCGAACCTTTTTTTTTGCATTACTATTTTTTTTTGCATTTTAGTATTTAATCCTCACAGTTTAAAGATTGATATTATATTATAAGTTAGGCCATGTGTAACTGACAGACTGGATGCCAAATTGTGATTTTAATATAGATTTTATCTATTTATTATTTTATTCTAGAATTTTAACTGGATATTCATTGAGTGTTTTTATTTGTTCTGGTCTCCGGTCTTTGACTGTAATAAACTTGATTTGATTTGAGCATCTCACCCTTTTGTGATTGACAAAAGTGGCGCCTTTTTTGGGGAACAACTAGGAACCAATAAATTGTCTTTTTTCTTCTCTCTTTGTATTTTCTAGGGAGAAGCAGGAAATAGATGTCAGAGTATGACTAGCAGAAGTTGCTGTTCTTGGTATATCCTACTCTTTCCTATCTCACCCCGATGGTTTTCTTTCAGGTACTGCTTTGGTGGCAAACTGTTGGGTTCAGATTTGCTTTGAAATAAACTGAGACCCTTAGATACAATGGATGCCGACTGTGATTCCTCATAAAAGGAAACTCCTTTGTGTTCTTCTTTGTCTTCTTCTACAGCTGAAATTTGTACTTAAACTGAGTTCCAGAAAGCCCTAATTAAGTCTAGTTCACCCAGAAGGTATTAGGAGGAAACAATAAATTAAGAGAGGGAAGTGAACTTGAACAATGTCCCAAACCATGAATATACACCCACACCAGCTTCACTTCCTCCCGCGCCAAAAAAATCCCCCCCAAAACAGCCAAAAACAAGATGGCAATGCATCCGCAGTGCCAAAACTCGGCTTCTGCGCATGTGCAGAAAAAAAAACAACAAACAATTTTTTAAAAAAAATTCCAAAAAAAAGAGATGGTGGCGTCCATGGACCAGCACCAACAGAACCGGTTCCGTGACATCATCATGACATCACCAGTGGGTTGCTATCAGTTCAGGCAAACCGGTCCGAACCGGGAGGAACCCACCTCTGACCCACACCCACACACAAATGTTGAAGACAGGGCTGTGTTCTATCTCAGTCAGTTACACAGGCCCAGAAGTCCTGAAACTGCTGCAAAAATTCTATGAGTTCTGACAAGATTTCCTTAAATCAGCTTAGTCAAGTTGGCAAGAGCCCAGGACAGGAGCAGCTTAAACAGTAAACACAGATAATGCCTGCAACTAATACAATTTAAAACAGGAATGCAGCTTTAATTTAGCCATGTGTGCAATTAATAAAATTGTTCTCTCCGTTTGATTAAAGATTATCTCTTACTCGTTGCAAATTAATCAGGATGAAGGAGACTACCTGCTGCAGTCTCTTTTAGCCACGACCAATTTGAAGCACGCATTTTATCGGATGTAGTTTTTAGATTGTCTAGCACTTGATTTTTTTAAAAGTTAACAATAGATTAGAATTTTTTATTGGCCAAGTGTGATTGGACACACAAGGAATTTGTCTTGGTGCATATGCTCTCAGTGTACATAAAAGAAAAGATACGTTCGTCAAGAATCATAAGGTACAACACTTAATGATAATCCAGGTACAAATAAGCAATCAAATCATATTAGGAACCAGTCAATATAAATCGCAAGGATATAAGCAAAAAAGTTACAGTCATACAGTCATTAGTGGGAGGAGATGGGTGATGGGAACGATGAGAAGATTAACAGTAGTGCAGCCTTAGTGAATAGTCTGACAGTGTTGAGGGAATTATTTGTTTAGCAGAGTGATGGCATTCGGGGAAAAACTGTTCTTGTGTCTAGTTGTTCTGGTATGCAGTGCTGTATGGCGTCATTTTGAGGGTAGGAGTTGAAACAGTTTATGTCCAGGATGTGAGGGGTCTGTAAATATTTTCACAGCCCTCTTAAGGTTTTAGTAATAGAATCACAGAATAACAGAGTTGGAAGGGACTTTGGAGGTCTTCTAGTCCAAACCCCTGATCAAGCAAGAGACCCTATATACCAAGTGGTTATCAAGTGGCTATCCAGTCTCTTCTTAAAAGCCTCCAGTGATGGAGTGCCCACAACTTCTGAAGGCAACCATTGCTTTTTGGACTGCTGCAGCACAACGCTGGTTCATATTAAAGTGACTGTCCACTAGGACTCCAAGATCCCTCTCACAGTTACTCTTATTGTGCTAGATTCCACTTATTCTATAGTAGCAGCCCTAAATGCTATTTAACACAGCATCACCTATTCCCAATAAGATTAGTTCTTTCATCATATTTTCTCCATCACAATTCTTCAGAAAAACCAATATTTTATAGCATAATATATTCCTGTTAACCTTTCATAAGGTATCGAAGACCTGGTTGTCCCTCCAGATATTTCGACCAGGAATTAGGTGAGCTCTGTTGGTGATAGGTTTTTTTTTTGGTTGGGGTGGCTTTAACTGTGGCATCCTGGCTTATATATTGTTATGATGGCTTTAATCTTTGTACAGTGCAGAGAATCACAACAGGGATGTGGGTGGCTCATAAATCATTTCAACAACTACATGTGAGCATGACATGAGATTTCAGGAGAGGAGATTCAGAAATTATAGCCACCTTCAAACTGAATGTGGTTTCTTACCTTTTTATAGGGGGTGTTATTTGTATCCTGGAAGTGTTTAATTTTAACTATTTTTTTCCTATATATTTTTGAAATTGTGTAATTGATTTTGCTTAAACCGTGAGAGGAACTAACAGTTGGAGGATGTCACTGAAACCTGAGAAATAAAGCAGTGATAAAACTGATAAAAATATTCTTGTCTAAAAATAGCCTGGCTTTCTGATAGGAACATGGTTTTCATGAAGAAAGTTGCAGATTAAATCTCTGACATTTTCACATAAAAGGAGACCAGGTAATAATGAAATGGAGGAACATGGCAAATCACAATAAACCCATCACTGGGCTTAAAATAAGTGTGGGTGCAAGCCAGCGGTGGGTTGCTGCCGGTACGGCCTGGATCTACGAACCAGTAGTGGCAGCAGTGGGAGGCTCCGCACACCCACCCTGGATGCTTTTGCGCATGCGCAGAAGCATCGCACACGCACGCGAGCGCGAACTGGTAGCAACGGGATTTGCAACCCATTACTGGTGCAAGCATTACATACACAGAACTCTCACCCCAAAGGAGAAACTGCATATTTTCCTGTGTTTCACTCTACTCTTGCATGGCAAATCCATCCTTATATTACGATAGGGGTATGTTTGTGTGTGTGTGTGTGTGTGTGTGTGTGTGTGTGTGTGTGTGTGTGTGTGTGTGTGTTCGCTAATTACTAATCAAAATCTAGAATTTTAAAATAAGTTTTTGATGGCCATTGGTCCCTTCTTTCATTGGAAATCTAAATCTGAACAGTCATCTAAGTCAGAGGTCTCCAACCTTGGCAACTTTAAGACTTGTGGACTTCAGCTCCCAGAATTCCTCAGCCAGTGCTGGCTGAGAAACTCTGGGAGTTGAAGTCCATGAGTCTTAAAATTGTCAAGGTTGGAGACCCCTGATCTAAGTAGAAGCTGTGAGAATCTGTGCCCCACAATGGAAATATATCCATCAAGACTGGGGTAGACTCCAGTAGACTTTGGAAATCACAAGACAGAGTGTCACAATCATTAACAGAAACTTCAAAATTAATGTCAATAATACTATACATGGACAGTGTGGCAGCAAATTTCATGATTACTGTGCAGATGGTAGCATCTTAAATATTACAATCAAAAAGTATATGAAGTTGCAACCAAATTATGATGTCATAAACTATAAAATGTATGTTAACTGTCCTTGAATTATTCTGGGTGTCATAATACATCATTCTTTAATATATTTAAAACTAAAACTGAGAAAACGCCACTTAAGTTAAGGCAGCAGGCTAGAAAACCTGGAGACCAAAAGTTCTAATTCTTAGGCTTGAAGCCAGCTGAGTGACCTTGGGCCAGTCAGTGTCTTTCAGCCATAGGAAGAAGGCAAGAGAAAACCACTTCAAAAATGTTTGCAAATAAAGCCATAAGGATTAGTCCAGGCAATCACCAGGAATCAACATTGACTTGAAGACACACATACACACACACATAGAGACCTGAGAAGAAAACTTATACCATTCATGTAGAAAAGGAGAGAGAGAGAGAGAGAGAGAGAGAGAGAGAGAGAGAGAGAGAGAGAGAGAGAGAGAGAGAGAGAGAGAGAGAGAGAGAGAGAGAGAGAGAGAGAGAGAGAGAGAGAGAGAGAGAGAGAGAGGTCCCTGTCGCTCCCGGGTTAAACTCGTCTGCACATGCGCAGAAGACTTTGCGCATGCGCAGAGGGTTATTTTTGCATAAATTTGGCTCCGGTGGATGGATTTCAAGCCGGAAGACTAGTTCGGGGGCATGTCCACCCGGCCATCGCTGCCGGTTCGGCGATTGGGGGGAAATTCCCGCTACCAGTTCTAGAGAACTGGTCCAAACCAGCAGGAACCCACCTCTGCTTCAATATTAAAATAAGAAAGAACAAAAATGTAGGGTAGAACTAAATGTTATTAGTTCTGAAAATTATTAATATGCTCTTTGTTGGAATATTCATGACTGGGAGAGCCATGTGATTGAGTCAGCCAATCGGGCTGAAGTGTTATTTGAGCATGTCCAGAAACTTAGCAAGAAGAAGGGTGTGGTTTACTCTGTCCACCATTAAAGCTTGCTGTGAAAACATCTCAACATGTGATCTGAAACAAAGTGTGGTATTGTTAATGTTTTATTCTACTTATAAAGAAGTTATTTGAATCAGCAAAATGCAGTTATCTTTTGAAGCTTCTGATTTATTGCGTAACTCTTACAGGTTATGGGCCCAGGAATCGCTCAAGAAGTAAAGTTAAAAACTGCATTGTAATTTAAAGCTGATAAGAAGCTGTCTGTGTTGTTAAAGGAACAGGCAGAGAAGAAAAATAAAGCAGGATGGCGGCTGCTATGGAATTTAAAGACAGTCCAATACCCAAATTGGGGAAGAAAAATTATTTAATTTGGGCTGCAAAAATGGAATGTTTTTTGAAAGCAAAAGAATTATGGGACATCGTAGCAGACCCCCCACAAGGTGTGCTTGGAGCAGCAGATCAAAAGGCTCATGACAAAGCTATGGCTTATCTTCTTTTAAGTCTGGGGGATGATCAATTCTTAAATGTAGCTGAATTAAAGTCTGCAAAAGAAATATGGCAGAAATTGAAAGCAGTACATGTCAATGTTTCTGCGTGTAATGTGGTCCAACTTTCAAGAAAGCTTTTCAGAATGAGTTTGCAGACAGGAGATTCTATGGAAGATCATTTAATGAAAATGCAGTCTAATTTTCTAGAATTGGAGCAACGTGGAGTAAAGTTTCCAGAGTCCCAGAAAGTTTTATTAGTGTTAAATAGTTTGGATCAGAGCTGGGAGACTGTGTCAGCTATTTTTGAAAGTAAGCCAGAAGCAGATTTGAATTTGGAGGCTTTGAAATCGTGTTTATTGAATGAATATGAGAAAAGGCTTTTCAGCCATGCTGATGAAAATTCCACAGGCGGGGGCCCAACAAGGAGTACAGTGGAAACTTACAGCAAGTCTCCAGCAAAATTTTCCACAGGCTGCCTATCTCTAGCAACAGCCGAGGTGTCTGCAGACAAGAGGAGAGCAGAGGCAGGAGAGATCAAGTTACACAGCAACAATTCTTCAAGCAAGTTAAAAAAGCATGTTTCATTTGTGGAGAGACAAATCATCTGCAGAAAAGCTGTGCACAGAGAAGAAATGTGCAAGACAAGAGACATTATTTGCAAGGACAGATTGCAGTTGCAAAAGTTTGTTATAATAACAATAGAGACAAATGGTTGATTGACAGTGGGGCTAGTCAGACAATTGTTAATAATTCTGACTTATTTTCCAGATTTTTCCCAGAAAACAATGAAGAAGTGGCCTTAGCCAATGGTCAAAAGGCTAAAATCATTGGAAGAGGCGATGTGCAAATTCCATATTTGGAATCCAGGTTTACTGATGTGTTATATGTACCTGAAATGGAGCATAATTTGTTAAGTGTGTCTAGTTTAGACAAGCAAGGTTATGAAACCACATTTGTTAATGGGAAGTGTATCATCCAAAGAAATGGGAATGTTTGTGCACAGGGCATAAAAGAGGATAATCTTTATGTATTGCAGGGACAAAAGGTGCCACATTGTTCCCAGATATTTAAAAATGTAGCAGAACATAATTCATGTGTTCATCTTCTGCACAGACGACTTGGTCATGCTAATTTTAAAGTTGTTCAACAAATGAAAGAATTTGCAGAAGGATTGGATTTGAAGGGATGTAAGGCATATTTGGATTGTGCAGTATGCAAAGCATCGAAATCCAAAGCATTCCCAGTGAGCAAGTTTAGCGCAAGACAAACCACAAGAGCTCTAGAACTGGTGCATGCTGATTTAATTGGGCCTATGCAAGCCAGTTTGGGAGGAGCAAAGTATGCGCTGGTCATTGTGGATGACTACAGCAGGTTTGGGTTTTGCTACTTACTTAAGAGTAAAACAGAGGTGCTACAGCAATTTAAGCAATGGTTAAGTTTTGTAGAGAGAAGGTACAAACAACAGGTATGTCAGTTGCAAACTGACAGAGGTTCTGAATTTATGTCAACAAATTTTCAACAATGGTTGAGACAATTGGGAATAAGACACAGGCGCACAAATCCTTACACACCGGGAGAGAACGGAGTGGCTGAAAAGAGGAATGGTGTTTTGCAAACAATGAAAGACTCATTACTGGAGGATTCTGGTATGAGCAGGTCATATTGGGGTGAAGCCATACTGACTGCCAATTATTTAGTAAATAGGTTGTGGAGTTCATCCATCAATAATACTCCATATGCAATGCTATATGGGAGAAAGCCTTCTCTAGCACATTTAAAAATATTTGGAAGTACTGCTTGGGTACATATTCCAAAGGCAATCAGAAGAAAGGGACAACAAAAGGCTAGAAAGCTCAGATTTGTGGGCTATGAGCCAGGCTCAAAAGGGTATCGCTTTAGAGATGGAAGTAAAAGGATAGTGATTTCAAGGTCTGCTAGTTTTGCAGAACAAAATTGGAACAGAATTGATGCAAATTCTGAAAATGTCTCACTTAGTGACGGTGATCCGCTTAGCGACGGTGATCCACTTAGTGACAATAACTCATTTAATGATGGTGAATCATTTACTGAAGGTGTCAATGTTCAGGGAGGAGAGTCTGAACAAGATATGAAGCCAGAAAAGCTTGAAACACAAGAACAGGCAATGCCACGTAGGTCAGAGCGTAGGAACAGAGGGGTTCCGCCTGACAGGTATTCTGCCAGTAAAGTTAAAGTGTGTAATGTGTGGTATGAGTCAAGAAACTATAAGGAAGTATTGGCATTACCAAAAGTTGAACAAGAAAAGTGGAAGGAAGCCATGGATAAAGAGATGAAATCCATGGGCGATCATGAAGTGTTCACATCTGTGACTTTGCCACAGGGTACGAAAGCTGTAGGATGTAAGTGGGTATATAAGAAAAAGGTATTACCCAATAATGAAGTACAGTATAAGGCAAGATTGGTGGCACAAGGTTTTTCTCAATTAAAGAATGTGCACTATGATGAGGTGTTCGCGCCAACTGTAAAAGCTGAGAGCATAAGACTAGCACTGGCATTAGCATCAGCATACAGGCATAGAATTTGGCATTTTGATATAACCACTGCATTCCTCAATGCTGAATTAGAGGAAGAAATTTATATGGTTCAAGCGCCAGGGTATGAAAATAAAAAGCCTAACATGGTGTATAAATTGAACAAGGCCATTTATGGGCTGAAGCAGTCAGCCAGAAATTGGAATATCTGTTTAGATACTGCATTGAAAGGTCTTGGGTTCAAGAGTTGCAAAGCTGATGGTTGCATATACACTGGAAAGTTACAAGGTGGGAATTGTCTACTATTAGCATTTGTGGATGATCTTTGTTTCATTGCAAAGGATGCATCACAAGTTAAAGAATTTGCTAATAAGTTAGAAAAGAAATTTGAATTAAAGAATTTGGGAGAAATAAAGAATTATCTCGGTGTAGAGATACAAAAAACTGAAAAGGGTTATATTCTCAGTCAAAGGAGAAAAATTGAACAATTATTAGAGAAGTATAACATGAAAGATTGTAATATTGCTCCTACACCTATGAGCACAGATTTTTACAATAGTTTGAGTGAGGACAAAAGTGAAGCCTGTGATCAGGAGATATATCATTCTGCAATAGGGAGTTTGTTATATCTGTCACAGTGGTCCAGACCAGACATAGCTTGTGCAGTGAGCATTCTAAGTCGCTTTACTGCTACACCTACAAAGTTGCATTGGATGGGTGTGAAAAGAATTCTCAGGTATTTGAAGGGAACTGTGAATTTAGGTCTTCAAATACAGGTCACTGAAGAATTAAAATTGAAATGTTATGTTGATAGTGATTATGCAAATGATGTAAAAACCAGAAAGTCTAATTCTGGAATTGTAATATTGTTTGGAGGGGCTTTAATTGGTTGGAAGTCCAGAAAACAAACAACGGTTGCTATTTCAACTGCTGAAGCAGAGTTTATTGCATTGTCTGAGTTATGTTCTGAAGTAGTTTGGTATGTACAGTTGTTACAAGATTTAAATGTAAATGTAAATGAAGCTGTAACTGTTTATGAAGATAATGCTGCTTGTATAAAAATGGCAACAGGTGACAGAGTGAAGAACAGAAGTAAACATGTGGACATTAAGTATTGTAATGTCAGGGAAGCTGTAAAAGAAAAATTGATAAGTTTACATCATTGTTCTTCAGAGGATAATTTAGCAGACATGATGACCAAACCATTGGGTGGTGTCCATTATAGGAAATGTTTAAATCCAATAGGTCTGATGTCTCTCCCAGTAATGAAGGGAGGAGTGTTGGAATATTCATGACTGGGAGAGCCATTGAGTCAGCCAATCGGGCTGAAGTGTTATTTGAGCATGTCCAGAAACTTAGCAAGAAGAAGGGTGTGGTTTACTCTGTCCACCATTAAAGCTTGCTGTGAAAACATCTCAACATGTGATCTGAAACAAAGTGTGGTATTGTTAATGTTTTATTCTACTTATAAAGAAGTTATTTGAATCAGCAAAATGCAGTTATCTTTTGAAGCTTCTGATTTATTGCGTAACTCTGACACTCTTTTCTCTCCTCCTTCTGAAAACATTCAACATATGTTAGGAGGCTATGCAGCATTCATAAAATTGACAGCTGCTTCTCAAACCGGGAATGCACATCTTCTAAATCTCCATCAGAATCACAAGGCTTTTGGCAAATGTGCTACAAACAAACCACTCCATCTCACTTATTCTGAGTAAAAAAAAGAAATGGAAACAAGCAGTTTTTTAAAAAAAAGGATTTTCCAGGTAACAACGTGGCATAGAAGTATCATCTGTTCTCAGGTCATTTATTAGGGAAAAGTTCTGCAACAAGTGCATTATTTGATTTTGTTTTTTAAAAAAATAATCTTTATTCAGTTTTTAAACTTTAAAAAAAACATACATAATAACACACAACATCAAAGAGAAAAAAGTGCATTATTTGATTTTGTTTGGGCCTGCTAGTTAATCTTTCATTGATTCTATCAGTCATTGTGTGATTTTATGCAATTTCAGATTGTTCTACATCAGCGTTGTCTTTGAACCTAGGAAAAGGGGATGTGGATATCATGTGAATATCAAAACGTTATATTTTTAATATATTTTGTCATTGTTGTTAGAGGTTCTTTTAAGATCCTATCTATAACTTTAGCCTTTCTTTTTAAATCCCCTTTATTCCTTAATGTTTTTAATGTAAATACTTAAAAAGAAATCTTCTCTCTTCTCCCTAGTTTAAATGAAAGTTGATTCAACATAAACCTTGTAAGAGTGATCTACAGTATCTCTCAAACAAAGGGAGCTATCAATTTCCTTAGTCATATGCCTAAACAGGCAGGGCCAGGAGGTGGTGTGATAACAGCAATTTCCTTTTTATTGTTTTTTCCCCCTTCTGCCTGCATAAGGAGTAGAAGTCCTATCTCTTTTGTGCATCTAATGGAAGAAGTTGGACAAAGGCATCCCTCAGGAAGATAGATAGCAGCTGTGAAAAGTACCAATTTGCTACATCAAGAGAAAAAATAGAGTCAGGATGTGAGCATCCATAGGATTTCTAGCAGAGGAGGATTGAGATCTCAAACTATTTACCCTTTAGGTTTAGCCCTGCCGCTACACAACACTTTCTCTTATACAAATATATTGGAATATAGTATATACAATTTCCAGTCACTATGATTGAATGATATGATGGCTTGAAATGATAAGGATATAATCCAGTATATCTAGAGACCACCACACTAAGAATCATACCTAGGCTATCACAATAAATTACCCATTTTTTTTTCATGCTGTGAATTTTCTTATCCCATTACCAAAAGCAAATGATACAAAGTAGGATGGATTATAGTTGGATCAAACTGTGATTTATTTATGCTACTTTAAGGCTTTCTTGTCCCATTTGTAAATAAATGAGCAAATTCTTTAAAAGTCTGCACTAATGTTTAAAACATTAAACATTAAAATTGCAATTACATGGAGTGAGGAATGCATTTTAAGTTTTATCATCATTTGCAGAAAAAAGTACCTTAGAAAACAATGTCGGGAAGTTTTTTCCCCTGTAGAATTTCCAAGGAATATCTGCAGACCCCCTTTTAAGTTTATGGCAGAAGCTACCTTCTTAAACAGTCTTTGCATCATCTCATTGCATTTGTTGATGTCTGGATTCAGCTGATGTGTGCATTGCAAAAGGCATATATTAGCTAGCATTGTTTTCTCTTTCTTTCTTTCTTTCTTTCTTTCTTTCTTTCTTTCTTTCTTTCTTTCTTTTTCTTTCCTTTCTTTCTTTCTTTCTTCCTCCCTCCCTCCCTCCCTCCCTCCCTCTCTCTCTCTCTCTCTCTCTCTCTCTTTCTTTTTTTCTTTCTTTCTTTCTTTCTTTCTTTCTTTCTTTCTTTCTTTCTTTCTTTCTTTCTTTCTTTTTCTTTCTTTCTTTCTTTCTTCCTTCCTTCCTTCCTTCCTTCCTTCCTTCCTTCCTTCCTTCCTTCCTTCCTTCCTTCCCTCCTTCTTTTTTTTTCAGTGGTTTGGTTTTCATGGTTAATCCATTCAGGTTACTCAGTCTTGACAGAAGATCAACTTTTATGATTTTTTATAATTAAAATTTTGAGGTTTTCTTGAAAATGAGTTTGGATTTTAATTGTATTATGTAGTATTTATTCAATATTTTATTTGTTAAACTGTTTTATTTACTGCCAAATTTAGATTACACTTGTAACTTGCTTTTTGGCCTTTTGGCCATAAATAAAATTGATTGACTCTAGAAAATAAAAATTCAGGATGTCAATTTGTCAGCAGCATATGCTAGATACAATTTGCTTTTCTTTCTTTCTTTCTTTCCTTCCCTCCTTCCCTCCCTCCCTCCTTCCTTCCTTCCTTCCTTCCTTTTCTGCAACAGTACCCTAATTTGCAATTGAATTAAAGATTGATGGTTAATTGTTTCTCTTATACAAGCTAGACTTTGGGGAATACGGGAGAAGCATGTTTTCTGTTTCTAATTAAGAAAACCTGTTTCCAAGCTGTTGTGAAACACAGGTCTATCCACTATAGAATATAAATAATGTGCAAACTGCAGATATCATGCTTTCTAACCTAAGAACAATTTTTGTCATGATTTTCAATATACTGTATCTATGTCTAATAGCAATAACAGCAATAAAAAATCCAGCAGAAAAAAAAGAAAGAAAATGTTATAAAATAGACACCCAGCACTGAAATAAGCAACAACAAACCATCAATACAAATACAATACAAATAGTTCAGTGAAACTAATTCACAGGCTCCAATGGTCAATATCTAAGCCTGGGAAAGCAGCCATGTCTTCAGAGCCTTGAGAAAGCTGAGCCAGTAGGTCAGGATAATCTGATGTCTAAGGAGATTGTTCCACAAGGCAGACACACTGACAGAAGAGGCTTTCTTCTTGGGGCCTTCCAAGTGGCATGGTTTAATTAACAGGACCCACGCATGCCTCTCCTGCAGATTTGGTGAGACAGGTAGACAAGATTGGGGGGAAGTGATCCCACAAATAACCTAACCCAGGGGTGAAATCCAGCAGGTTCTGACAGGTTCTGGAGAACTGGTAGAGAAATTCTGAGTAGTGGAGAACCGGCAAATACCAGTTTGCCGGCAAATACTCTGGCTGGTCCCAGAGTGGGGTGGGAATGGAGATTTTGCAATATCCTTCCCCTGCCATGCCCACCAAGCCATGCCCACCAAGCCATGCCCACCAAGCCATGCCCACCAAGCCACACCATGCCCACCAAGCCACGCCCACAGAACTGGTAGTAAAGAAATTTGGATTTCACCACTGACCTAATCCCATGCCATGGTAACCTTGAAGGATCTTGACAGACTTGAGCAATGGACCCTATCCAACAAGATGCAGTTCAGTGGTGAGAAAAGTAAGGTTCTGCATTTAGGCAGGGAAACCCAAATGCACAAGTACAGAATAGGCAGCACCTGGCTCAATAGGAGTACCTGTGACAGAGATCTAGGTGTCCTCTGGAATATGAGTCATGTTAGAACCCTGTTCAAAGGATTGGTTTGCTAATATATGAACAAGCCGCAAATCAATGTTATGTGTGTATTGCTTTAACTGCATTGAAGGCTGAGTACTATATAGGACAGCAAGAGAGCATGCTCAGGATGCTGCTGTGTGTGTTTGATGATTGAGGTCTGTGTGTTCCGGAGTGCTGACTCTCTGCTGATTAACTCTACTGCTTCACTGATGAGTAATTGTCTTTGTGACTGTTTGAAAGTGCTGTGAAGAGCTGCTGTGAAAAGAGTAACTATCTGTGATAGTGTAGACTTGATTGTTAGCTGTAATTTTTGTTTGTTAGTTAAAACAAAGATAGGCAAGAAGAAGAATCTTCACATTGACTGACTTACTGTGCATGATTTGGACTTCCTATTGAACTTTGCTACTACTTTAAGTAAACTATTTGTAAATACTAAACATATTCTGTTTATTGACTGAATAGCATTCATATCAAACTACAACACCACAACCACAATCACATTTCGCTGTGTATGTGCTCAACAGCACAATAACTCCTTAACAAGACAGAAATATGCTGCAGCTGCCAAAAAAGCCAATGTGGTCCTAGGCTGCATTGACAGAGGGATAACATTCTGAGAAGTGATACTACCACTTTATAGTGAGGCCACACTTGGAATAATGCAATAATGATGCTGAGGACTTAAAAAGAGTCCTGAGAAGAGCAATCAAAATAATATGGAATCTGGAGGCTAAATCATATGATGAATAGCTAAAGGAACTAGGTGTCAACTCGCAAAGCTTTCCCAACCTGCTTCCAAGTTGCCATAGGCAGGGGGATGGGGGGATCGAGCCTCGCAGCTGCATTGAGGAATTTGCACCTCAGTCAAAACAATGCACATCCTAGCTGGCCAAAGTCAAGGCCATCTCCACAGAAACCAGTAACGGCCGGAGGGAGTGACTTCTACGACCCGCGAAATTGCTTCTTTGTGGAATGTGACTGATGACACACCTTGGGGGAGGGGAAAACAGGGTCAGAGGCAAGGCACGAACTGAGTGGGGTCAGAGCTGGCTTCACTAGGTCCGTGCCGACATTGCGCTCCTAATAAACAACTGGATTTTTCTTGAAAACTGGCTTGAGGCTCCTGCTTTTATTAGGGCATCAGTCGGAACCCTGACATTAGGTATGTTTAGCCTAATGAATAGAAGATTTAGGGGAGACATAGCAGTCTTCCAAGACTCTAAGGACTGTCATAGGGAAGAGGGTGTCAATTTATTCTTCAAATTATCTGAAGGCTGGACAAGAAGCAATGGGTGGGAGCTCATCAGAGGGAGATCCAACATAGAAATAAGGAGGAATTTTTGACAGACCAATTAATCAATACAACAGCTTGCCTCCCAGAGTTATGGGTGCTCCATTGCTGGAGGTTTACAAAAAAATGTTTGGACAACTATTTGTCTGGGGTAGTATAAGAACTCATCCAGAATTCTTTTGAGTTGCTTCAGTCACCAGTATAGGACTCATCTCAAGGTCAGAGTTCAAGTTGAAGTAAAATCTGAGCAACTTTATGCAACAGATGCTGAGCTTATTCCTAACAGGTGCCCTGCAAATCAATTTCTTAATCAGTTCGACTCAGAAGGGTCCAATTTTTCTCTAATTATTTTTGAATGCAATAAGAGTAAAGTAATATTGGACTTTCACAGCCATTACCAGCATGAAGTAGTAGGCCCTAACAGCAGTTCTATCTCAAGCTTAGTTGGGTTCACTTCTTGTTGTTCTTCAGTGGTGCTCTAGCCATTGCTTCATGTGTTTTTTCTCCCTCAATTCCTTCATAAACCAAAGGGAATTTCAGGATCCACAAGAAAAAAAAAGAGTTTACATGAATGCCAGCTGTCTTCAGTCAAACCATGCAGCAACATTCAGGGACAACCCCAAGCTCCCTCTGAAACCCTCGATATTTCACATAGACTCAGAGATGGGTTCCTTCCAGTTCACACTGGTTTGCCTGAACCGGTGGCAAACTGCTGGTGATGTCATGGTGACATCACGGAACCGGTTCTGTCGGTGCCAGTCCGTGGATGCCGCCATCTTTTTTTTGAAATTGTTTTTTTAAAAAATTGGGGGCGGAATTTTTTCCCAGTTTTTTTTCCTTCTGCGCATGTGCAGAAGCTGAGTTCACTTCCGTCCTGATGCGAACTAGTGGGGAAGGTAAGTAGAACCCACCCCTGCTGCACTTAGTACACAGGCAATGGTGAAACACACTGAGGAATTCTATGGTCTTTAAATGCAATATCTAAAAGGAAAGTTGAGCTAGTAATTAGAATACAAAAATTGCAGGAATGAGGAACTAGAAATTACAGCAACAATTTAATTAGGTAAATACAGTAGAGCAGGAGATAGGGAGGAGACCTCTCTTAAATGTCAAGACTTATTTTAAAGGACATTGAATCAGCTACATAAAATAGAAATAGAAAACAGAAAAGTAGCTGTTTTCAATCCAATTAGATGCAAATGCAAATTGTGAGATAGAAAATTATTTATGTAAAATACATTTGTTAAATATAAAAAATAGCAGACATTCAAGTGAAATTTAACCTGGAGAACATACAGTTAGAATATAAGATAAACATAAGGAATAGATTCAGTACACTTATACAAATGAGAAACAAAGAAGTTATAGATGGAGAGAAGACCCTGTGAAAGAAGAAGCACAAAACAAATACATAAACAATCCCAAAATAGCAAAGAGGAGAAGCTTTCAGAACAAGTTGTCATGACAGCCAGGGAAAGAAAGCCTTGGGTAGTAATAAGAACGTAAAAGATCTGAACGAAATCTTTCAACATCAAGAAGGAAAGAATAAGGGAAAGATACCCCAATTGAGAATGTCAACAAATAGAGGAAAGTCAGTAGGAAAAAAAGAGATGCTTTTAAGATCAGATAAATCATAGGACAATTTACAGCACTTTTCAAAAAAAAAAAGTTACAAGAGGCGATTGAGGCTAAAGGAATATGGAGAGATTAGACAGCCACCTTGATAAATGGGATTACAAAATGATAGAACACTCATAGAAAGTGAATATATTCAGGATCCAACTTGATTAGAAAGTGAAGTACAACAGTAATCAAATACAAAAGCACAAGTTGCAGATGAAATACTTTCTGAAGGGCAGGAGAAGAAGCAATTCAGGTGGTAATAGCTCTTTACTGGCAAATATAGAAGAAGACTGTGGGGCATAAAAACGGATGTATAAACGGCAAAATAGAAGATAAAGAATTGGAAAATATAACAAAATACAAAGACTTACAAATAGAAATAGAATGGATGTGGCAAACACAAGCAAGGGTAGTACCAATAGTCATAGGTGCCTTGGATACAGTCCCAAAACAACTGGAGCATCACTTGAACGCCATTGGAATTGACAAATTAGCCATCAGTCAATTGCAAAAGATATCTTTACTCGGCTTCCATCCTGCAACGATATCTGTAACACCATCAAACATCCAGATCTGCCTATCCCAGGTCCTTGGTCCTTGGTTAGTACTCGATGTACAGTAGGTAGACAAAAATGCCAAACCCAGTCTGAACATGTGGCGGACTGTGCGATGACCAATAATAATAAGCCTATGTATTTGAATATATTTTTGTTTGTATAAATATGTATTTCTGCTACTTGCCAAAAATATTTTCATATGATGGTTCCAGAAAGATATTGAGTATACATTTAAGATTAATAGCCAAACTTAGCCTCCTTCATTATCTTTTAGAATATAAACACGGATAGTTTTCCATTCTTACATGTATCATCTCCAAATATTTTATGTCATTGTTGATATTTTTGGCAGAAGACCAGGGGTTTGGTCAATCTTCTCTTGAGCCTATTCTAGAGTTTGGGTAAACAAAGCAAATTATTCCGTCATGTGTTTAAGACTAGATGCTTTTGTTTTCATTTTTGAGACGCCTTGTTTTCAAGGCATCTCAGAAATTCTTTTTTCAAATTTAGGGGAACTAGCACACGTTAGCTTAAAGTCTTGCTGTGAAGTGCTCAAATTGCTTTTTGTATGTTCCTTCTTTGTAAAATGCACTCATTCCTTCATTTGCAATCCCTTCAACTCTTCACACTTACTGAATTGAAAAACTCCCTGGGAGGAATTACCTCTTGACATTATTCCTGGATGGATCTGAAATGAGCGAGGCAGCAGATCACTAGAGATGACTGAAGAATGAGGGTATTTATGTACAAACTACACACACTTGTGGCATGTGAGAAAAAAACCATGACCTATTCAGTGAAAAGTCTCTCTTTGCATTATAATAATGGCCTTTAAGAATAGATTACCTGTTCTTGAGCTCATTTAGATATGTTTTGAAAAGCTGCTTAAAACCAGAGGTGGGATTCAGCTGGTTAGGACTAGTTCTGGCGAACCGGTAGTAGCGACCTGTGAGACTAACCGGTAGCAGCGACCTGCGGGTGGGGTTGAGGCCCGCCCAACTGCCCCGGTGCTATGCTGTCCTATATAGCCACGTTTTCTAAGCCGTGCGCATGTCTGCAAGCCACGTGCATGAGCAAAGCACATGTGCGGAAGGCCGCGCTCACATTTTCGGTGCTGGGCAAACCAGTAGGTAAATTATGTAAGCCCACCTCTGCTTAAAGCGTATCCATACTAGCATACCTTGTGGGTATAACTGGCCTAAATGAATGGAGACACCAGGCAGTAGGAAGTCTCAGAGTAAAAAAATGTTTATATTTTATAGCCAGTTTATAAGCTGAAGGATTGAAGTGCTGCAAAACCCACAATTCACTTCACAGTTATGGAAGATTCGGTCTATATCTCTTTACCAACCCTCTTCTCAATATGTAATCTGGTAAATAAACATTGCAAGCATTGTGTCTCCAATGCAGCAACATCCTCAAGGGTGGGGTGGGGGATATCAGCAAAATGGCAGATGGCATCACACCCATATTCAGCAGGGGCATGGCTTATATCATGCATCAGGCCATTATTTTCGATTTTACAAATTTTGACATACTGCTGTACCAATGCTTGGGAAAATAAGGACAGCCATATTAGTTCAAAGGGAAAGTCCATTGTTATGCAATCTTTTCACTAGAATCACACACAGCATTGCTAAAGAGTATGAAAGCATGGGCCTCAGAGATAAGAAATAAAAATCCCCCAATTATTCCCCATGACCCTAATGAGCTTACAGTTTACACTAGGGGAATGGTAGATTGAATGAATTTCTCACCAGGCATTGCAAAGTATCAAATTATAGACAGCAATGCAAAATGTTGCAGATTCTGCAATTTATAGTGCCACCAGATGATTGCTGTGTGCTTAGCAAAAGCCTTTTGCTTTATCCCTAGAGTAAGGTGACCAGACGTCCCGATTTTGGCGGGACACACCCGCTTTTTCGCCATTTGTCCCGCGTCCCGCCCGCCCTCTTAAAAAGTCCCGATTTCTTGAAAGAATGCCCGACTAGGGCATTCTTTCAAAAAATCGCCCTGAAAGGCAGCAGGCCTCTCAGCTCGGGCCGGCTGTGGGCAGTGTTGGCGGCGGGCGGGCGTCCCGCATTGTTGACTCCTCTGGCGGCGGCTGGAAGCTGGGGGGAGGGGGAAGGGAGGCTGCTCCTCCTCTCCTTCCCCCGCCCCATCCCTAGCCCCGCCCTCGGAGGCGCCGCTGCTGTTGGGAGGGGTGAGGGACGAGGAGCCATCGCCGCTTTGAATTTACGTCACGAGCGGCGCAAACAGCCCTTCCTCGTCCCCCTCCCCTTTCTTCCCCCCGTCGCCTCGCTGCCGCCATTGCCCTGGGGCCGGGCGGGCGACCGGGAGACCGCGGCGCTTGGATGCTTGGAGCAGGTAAGCTGCCGGCTGCTCCTTTCCCCGTCTCCCGCCTCCTGTTCGTTGCTTGCCAGCCCAGCCGAAGGGAAGGCGGGAGGCGAGGAAAGGCCTCCCGAAAGGAGGGGAGGCTTCGGGCTCCCGAAGCCTCCCCTCCTTTCGGGAGGCCTTTCCTCGCCTCCCGCCTTCCCTTCGGCCGGGCTGGCAAGCAACGAATGGGAGGCGGGAGACGGGGAAAGGAGGCAGCTTACCTGTCGCGAGCTGCAGGCATCCAAGCGCCCTCCCGCCTCCCCCCTCCCCCCACCTCACCTGGACGCTGACATTTGCTGTTTTGCCCTCTGCGCATGCGCAGCATTCTGCGCATGCGCAGAGGGCAAAACTCAAATGGAGAAACCCACCCCCGTCAATGGTGTCCCGCTTGAAGAAAAAAAAATCTGGTCACTTTACCCTAGAGCTGAAAAAAAACCTTCTAATTTCCTGAAAAACGAAACTTGAAAATGTTGATGGGATGCACTCTAGCATTTTGCAGTTATTTAACATATGGATGTAGTAACTGCATGGCTTCATATATTTTAATTGGCATTGATCATCAGTCAACTGTTGTTACTTCTAGCCCAAAGGATATCTTCAAACCTCAGTCATACTGCAAATCCATTAGTATGAAGAGAAAAGTGTGATGAAGTTTGAAGACACTTAATCCCTACATCTCTGCATTCATTGTTTAGTTGTCTGGAACCAGTCAAAAGCAGAACTAAACACCATCCTGTAGTTTCTACCGCAGAATCAAGAGGGTGTGCTTACAAAATTAAACTAGGAATTATAACTTTAAAAATTAAAATAGGGAAAAAATGTGCTGCTTTTTGATGTTTTCACTCACAACTAATCCCAGAAATTCTTGGATTACCAACAGAAGAGAGGAACAGTTGATATGGAGACAAGGGAACATAGATATTTTGTCTAAGTTAAACAAAACAACACCAGAAAAAAGATCACCCACAAAGCTCTACTTATTGAAGATATTTGGAACTTGGGGGATAAATAGGAACAGATTGTCTGGATTTCAGGAGCCAATAGGAGAAATATTTATAATAGCAATAGCACTTAGACTTCACGGTGCTTTACTCTAAGCCTGTGGTTCCCAACCTGGGGGTCGCGACCACTTTGGGGGTCGAACAACCATTTCCCAGGGGTCGCCCTGACACCCTCAGCTCACCACCACCACAAGCCTGGCCATATCGTGGCCCACAACCTGCCCCCGCCCCCACCCCCCGTGCCCCCACCGCGACCCACCCCACCGCCGCCATTTGGGTTCTTTTACCCTCTGCATATGCGCAAAGCATTCTGCGCATGCGCAGAGGGTAAAGGAACCCAAATGGCGGCGTCCGGGCAAAGTCTCTAGATCCGGGCGAGGTCTCCGCTCGCTTTGCATGTTGCCTCTGGGAGCTTTTCAAGCCCCGTCGCAAAAGGCGTGTGCGACTTCGGCGGGGCCGGGACAGGCAGCTGCCTGGAGAGAGCCATCCCCTTTGCCCCGAACGCTACAGGTAGACGGGAGAGACTCTGCGAAGGGGATGGCTCTCCCGGGCAGCCGCCTGTCCTGGCCCCACCGAAGTCGTGCACACCTTTCGCGACGGGGCTCAAAAAACTCCCAGAGGCAACACGCGAAGTGAGCGGAGAACTTGCCCAGATCTGGAGACTTCGCCTGGATGCTGTCATTTGGGTTCTTTTACCTTCTGCGCATGCGCAGAATGCTTTGTGCATGCGCAAAGGGTAAAAGAACCCAAATGGCGGCGGCGGGATGGGTCGCGGCGGGGGCGGGTCACGGGTCGCGGCATTAGGAAGGTTGGGAACCGCTGCTCTAAGCAGTTTACAGAGTCAGCATATTACCCCCATCAATCTGGGGTCCTCATTTTACTGACCTTGGAAGGATGGAAGGCTGAGTCAACCTTGAGCCAGTCAGGATCAAACTCCTGACTGTGAGCAGAGTTAGCCTGCAAATACTGCATTCTAACCACTGCACCACCATGGCTCTGACTGAAAAAAGGGATCTGAACTATTTGCAAACAACATTTAGCAGTGTAAATCATCTGGCAGTCATCATTTCACAAGTTTGTTAACAAAGCAGTAGCAGAAATAGCTGCATTACAATTGTATAATAAGTACAAATGAAAAAAAACCCCAACTATTTGTAAATTAAAAGATATGCAAAGCCTAAGAATCTAGGGTCCTAATGGGCAACCTCTTAAATATGAGCCAGCAGTGTGCTGCAGCTGCCATAAAAGCCAATACGGTCATAGGCTGCATCAACAGAGGGTCACATGAAGTGTCAATACCAGTTTATACTGCTTTGGTAAAACCACACTCGGAATACTGCATCCAGTTTTGGTCACCACGATACAAAAAAAGATGATGAGCTCTAGAAAGAGTGCAGAGAAGAGCAACAAAGATGATTACAGGACTGCAAGCTAGCAGATATGATGAACAGTTGCAGGAACTGGGTATGTCTAGTCCAGGGGGTGAAATCCACTTACCTTCCTTACCGGCTCGCAAATGTGCGTGTGCTGCAAATTTTGCTCTATGATGCAGTGTTTCGCCCAATTGAAGATTACAATTTATCAAACAGACACAAGAGTTTTAGTAGTATACAGATTTTTACTCATAGATATTATATATGTTGCTGTCATGCTAAGTGTAGCTAAATTCTGTTTCATTATATGTAAAATTTGTAATCAATTGACCAATACAGCCAATTAAATTTATGATTTGTACTTATGCACATAAAAGCAATTGGTTTCACATTACTGAGTTTTATTAGGTACTGGTCTTTGACCACAATAAAAGTGTTCAAGTTCAGAAATGCATTTAAATATACACAATACATTGTATTTTTTCTCATTTTTATATTAAATCCCAGACTTCTCTTTATACTACTACTATACAGTAGACTGAAATTGCAATGCTGCTGTAGACAGAAGCACCTGAGAAATAATCATTGAGTTACTGAGTCATCCAGCACAGACCAGCCATAGCTCTGAGTCCATTTCCAAAACTGGAGCAACTGTTGAATGTTTTTATAATTGTGATATCTGGAAGATGGTCACTATCAGATCAATTGTCTAGATAACATTTTTGCCCAAGAGTAATTAAATTACTCTTTAATTAAATTAAATTACATGAGATTAACATGAGGTTTAATCAAGGGAAGGTTTTAATCCAACCCAATGGGAGAATTCACCAGGGAAATAATTTCTGGTAGAGTTATTCAATAGATATAAATGTAGCTTATTAATCATTTGTAATACATTCAGCCATTTGTAATCCACTTTTGAATTTTTATACTGCTGAGTTGATAGAATTGGGATTGTAACTATTTCTAGATGGTATTGGAGGAACTGAACAAAGAGTCACCTAATTGTTTAGTTGGGCAGCATATAAATTCAATAAATAAATAAAACTGAATAAAAATGCTTAATTCTTTGAAACCACCCTTGTGTTCAAGTCACCAGAAAGTATTACATAAAGTTATTAAATATTAGGGTACTTATGCATGCTTTGAACTTGGTCCATAAGCTGTTAAATTGGGACCTATTTTGAGAAGGTGGAAGTTAGACATTGACTACCGTAATAATAATAGAGCATTTTTAAATTTTAGCATCACAGACATTGCATAACGCTTCATTGAGTTTTAACTGTATAATGTTTGAACATAGATTAATTGAAATGTATATACTGAAGCCACCACAAAATCTATTTTGCTACACTGCCTGTAAAATTAGGCAGACTTTCATTATCCACTGATGAACGCAACACCAATTGTAATATTTTATCATGTTTTGTTTTTACTTTATTTTTATTCGTTATGTGTTTTCCTTTGCAATTCTGATCCGTGACCGTAATAAAAAATATTCATCCATGTGATGCTGAAGTTAATGATCTCATTATCATGTGGAGATTTTTATTGTCCCACAGAGAGCAATGTGAATGCAATGAAAGGAAATGTAAAGCAAAAAAATCTATAATTTTAATTCAGTATGAAGTTTAACTACATATATAATAGGATATTGCATCAGATAAAGGAAACTGTCTTAATCTCTGCTTTGAAAACTCCAATAGATCTTAAACTGTGGCTTAATCAACACAAATTTATATAATGGTCTTATGGGATCACTTTGCATTTGCATAGATCATGCATTAGTAAAGGTAATGGTTGTTAACCATGTAGTGAGACCAAAATATACATTTTTTTCATTGACCTAAAATTATTATATTGTGGGAAAACTAATATTCCACGTATTAATTTGACTTTGAGACTGGTTTTTTTAAAAGTCCATGTTCTTCTGACTTACTTTTCTAAAACGTGGAAATTGGAAGTTAGACATTAGAATTGTATTTCCTGGTCCCTTCTTGTTGCTACAAGAGTAATTCTTCAAAACAGAAACATGAATGTATGGGTCCATTTACTCAATGGATTGAGAAGTTGATGTCACCTGCAATTTATGAACAAATTGCTTACAGATGGATAATATGGAAGATACTATGTAAGAACACACATATTAAATAACATATATCTCATTCTGTAAAGAGAAGAAAAATAAAGATTTCCTTATCAGTCATGTCCGATTCTAGGGCACGGTGCTCATCTTCGTTTCTCGGCCAAGGGAGCCAGTGTGGTCCAAAGACATTTTCTGTGGTCTTGTGGCCATCATGACTATCATCAAAGGTATTTATTTATTTATTTATTTATTTATTTATTTATTTATTTATTTATTTATTTATTTATTTATTTATTTATTTGTTTGTTTGTTTGTTTGTTTGTTTGTTTGTTTGTTTATTTATTTATTTATTTGTTTATTTGTTGCATTTGTATGCTGCCCACTCCACAGAGACTCTGGGCGGCTCACAACAGTAAAAATTCACATGCAACAACAAATACAAAAAGCATTAAAAACAATAGATATTAAAACATTTAAAAACATTAAAAACTACAATTTAAAAACCCATACAATAAATCATTCATGGGGTCAAGAGTAATTGGTGATGTATTAAAATCATTGGCCCCAGGCCTGTCGACAAAGCCATGTTTTTACTGCTTTTCTGAAGGCTGACAGGGTGGGAATAATGCGGATCTTGGGGGGTAGTGTATTCCAGAGAGCTGGTGCTGCCACAGAGAAGGCCCTCGTTCGTGGGCCCGCCAGCCGACATTGTTTGGCTGACGGGACCACCAGCAGACCAACTCTGTGGGCTCTAATTGGTCTTAGGGAGGTATGTTGGAGAAGGCGGTCTCGGAGGTAAACTGGTCCTAAGCCATGTAGGGCTTTAAAGGTAATCACCAACACCTTGAATTGCGCTCGGAGACCTATAGGCAGCCAGTGCAGTTCGCGAATGATGGGTGTCACATGGGTGTATCTAGGGACACCCATCACCACACGCGCCGCCGCATTCTGCACTAGCTGCAGTCTCCGAACGTTCTTCAAGGGTAGCCCCATGTAGAGTGCGTTGCAATAATCAAGACGTGAGGTAACAAGGGTGTGAGTGACTGTAAGTAGTGCCTCCCGGTCCAAGAAAGGATGCAACTGGTGCACAAGACGAACTTGTGCAAAGGTCCCTCTGGCCACAGCTGTTAGATGTTGGTCCAATTTTAGCTGTGGATCCAAGGTACACAAAACACTTTTACCTTCCCACCAACATGGTACATATTAATGTATTCGCATTTGCATGCTTTTGAACTGCTAGGTGGGCAGGAACTGAGGCAGGAACGGGAGCTCACCCTCTCGCACAGCACTCAGGTCTCAAACCCAGTCTGTTAGCTTTCCAGCTGACAAGCTCAGAGTCTTTAACCGCTGAGCCACCATGCCCCCTCTCATTCTGTTATACAGCATAATTAATATCTCATACATAGAGTTCAAATCAGACAAATAAGAAACAGAAATCAGAATGTAAGGATTCGTTAGGAACATAAATAATTTATGTGCAACAAGTTGCAACAACATTGTCAAGTCTATTTAAGGCAAGACTTAACAAGTGGGAAAGGGCGGCAAGACGATCTTATCTTTCCGCTCTTATTGCGTCCACAGATTCTTGTCCAGCCGCCTTGTTTAGGGTGACTCGCTCCCTCCTTGCAAAAGGGGGGAGCGAGGAACACTTACAAGGCAGAGCTGAGGAATTCGCTGAGTTTCTGTCGGATAAAGTCGCTCAGATTCGGTCAAATTTGGACTCCGGCATGGCAGAGTCCATAGAGTTGACAGGGGCGAGTCTTAGTCCATCATTATGGGAAGAGTTTGGGCCTGTTTCTCCCGAGGATGTGGACAGGGCTATGGGAGCGATGGGTACCTCCACCTGTTTATTGGACCCGTGCCCCTCCTGGCTGGTCTCGGCCAGCAGGGAGGTGGCACGTGGCTGGATCCAGGCGGTGATCACCGCTTCTTTGCGAGAGGGATCCGTACCGCAGTCATTAAAAGCTGCGGTGGTGCGACCCCTCCTGAAGAAGCCTTCCCTGGATCCAGCCGATTTGAAAAACTATCGTCCAGTCTCCAACTTACCTTTTCTAGGTAAAGTTGTAGAGAAGGTGGTGGTGACCCAGCTTCTGCAGCTCCTGGATGAAACAGATCATCTAGATCCTTATCAGTCGGGTTTCAGGCGCGGCTACAGTACAGAAACTGCCTTGGTCGCTCTGATGGATGATCTCTGGCGGGCCCGGGATGGGGGGAACTCCTCCATCCTGGTGCTACTTGACCTCTCAGCGGCTTTCGATACCATCGACCATGGTATCCTTCTGCATCGGCTCGGCGAGTTGGGAGTGGGAGGCAACGTTTTGCGGTGGTTCTCCTCTTATCTCGCCGATCGGATGCAGTCGGTGTTGGCAGGAGGGCAGAGATCGTCCCCCAGGCCCCTACTATGTGGGGTGCCCCAGGGGTCGGTTCTCTCGCCCATCCTGTTTAACATCTACATGAAACCGTTGGGTGAGATCATCCGCAGGCATGGGGTGTGTTTCCATCAGTACGCTGACGACACCCAGCTGTACATCACCACCCCGTCTGACTTCAGGGAGGCAGTTGATGTAATGTGCCGATGCCTGGACGACGTTAAGATCTGGATGGGGAGGAACAGACTCAGACTTAATCCCGACAAGACCGAGTGGCTGTGGATAATGCCTCCTAAGGACCATGATAACTGTCCCTCCTTGGTCTTCGAGGGTGCGAAACTGACTCCCTCAGACCAGGTCCGCAACTTGGGGGTCCTCCTAGATCCACAGCTAAAATTAGATCATCACCTTTCTGCTGTGGCTAGGGGGGCCTTTGCACAGGTTCGCCTGGTGCACCAGCTGCGGCCATATCTGGAGAAGGAGGCTTTACTCACGGTCACTCATGCCCTTGTCACCTCGCGTTTGGACTACTGCAATGCGCTCTACATGGGGCTACCCTTGAAGAGTATCCGGAGACTTCAATTGGTGCAAAATGCGGCTGCGCGTGCTGTGGTGGGTGTGCCGAGGTACACCCACGTGACACCGATTCTCCGCCAGCTGCATTGGTTGCCCATCGGTCTCCGGGTCCAATTCAAGGTGTTGATCACCATCTTTAAAGCCCTTCATGGCTTAGGACCAGGATATCTCCGGGACCGCATTCTGCCGCATACTTCCCTCCGACCGGTTAGGGCCCACAGAGTTGGCCTCCTCCGGGTCCCGTCGGCCAAGCAATGCCGGCTGGCGGGCCCCAGGGGGAGGGCCTTCTATGTGGCTGGCCCCGTGCTCTGGAACCAACTCCCCCCAGAGACCCGAACCATCCCCACTCTGCTGGCCTTCCGAAAGGCCGTTAAGACATGGCTCTTCCTGCAGGTGGGGGGGACAGCGTAACCATCTGAGCTTACCCCCCAAGTATGTATGTGGTTGAATGGATGGATGTTGTTGTTGCTTTTATATTGTTTTTTTTTAAATTTTGTACTGTTTTTAAACTGTTGAAATTTTGTCTATTCTTGTATCTTTTATGTTGTACGCCGCCCTGAGTCCTTCGGGAGTTGGGCGGCATATAAGAATAACAAAATAAATAAATAAATAAATAAATAGTTAGGCACTGTACTTTACGCTTTTGTGGACAGATGCATAAGAGAATTCCTGTTATGAACTTCTACCTGCCTCCCACCAAGTGATTGTGTTCTGTGAGAGACGCACACTGATTCTACTGTGACAGAGAAATCGATACCGGCACAATTTAATTTGGACAAGAATATTAGCAAATCAAATGTGAAAAAAGAAAAAAAGCATTCGGTTGTACACATAAACAAAATGAAAAGTAGCCAACAGCTCCTTTGACAGAAAGTAATCTATATTCCTCATGCTAACTTTGACCCAAGTATCAATAAATATCAAAGTCAGAAAGGGCTGTAAAATATAGGGTTGCAAATTTCTTACTTGATTCTTAAGAAAAAAGTTAGATGTAGTCATAAATTTATTACTTGATTTTTAGACAGTAGACCTGTTCCAGAATGTGGAGGCTGTTCGCAAAAGAAAATTCTACAGAGATAATCCAGATATTTGCAAGTATGATCTTATCTGTGTAAAACTAGTGCAAGAATGGGTTCATCAATAAAAAATATTTGACCCAGCAATATTTTACAGCATGAGAGACATATTATCTCTAGTTATCTGAAGAAATGGAACATTCACACTATTAAAGAAGATTAGACTAAGTAGATTATAACACTAAAAGTAATCCTGAAGTCACTGCAGTGGCTGGAAAGAGACAGCTTCATTATTGATCTGATTGTGCAAACACGGTGCTGTGCCTCCCTTATTATCAATGCCATCGAAGAAGATCCAAGAAACATAAGTTCTCTGTTAAGTGCCTGCCCTTTGGAACCCATAAGCCCGGTCATTCAGATGGCTATGACTTCGCTGGCTTTTCATAAACTCCTGAAAATCTGGATTTTTCCTGGGGATTTGGGCAGGTGCTGATGTAAGCCCAACCTGGTGTTAGGAGTCATTTAGTGTGCAGAATTCATCTGTACATATTGAGATGCTTTAATTTAATTTAGATGGAGCCGAGGTGGCACAGCGGTTAGAGGCAGTACTGCAGGCCACTTTAGCTGACTGTGATCCGCAGGTCAGCGGTTCAAATCTCACTGGCTCAAGGTTGACTCAGCCTTCCATCCTTCCGAGGTAGGTAAAATGAGGACCCAGATTGTTGAGGGCAATGTAAAAAATATATGTTGGTTACTGGTGTAAACCGCTTAGAGAGTGCTTGCACTGTGAGGCGGTATATAAATCTCACAAATAAATAAATAAATAAATAAATAAATAAATAAATAAATAAATAAATAAATGAATGAATGAATGAATGAATGAATGAATGAATGAATGAATGAATGAATGAATAAATAAATAAATAAATAAATAAATAAATAAATAAATAAATAAATAAATAAATAAATAAATAAATAAATAAATAAATAAATAAATAGCTTAGGTAAAGGTAAAAGCTCCCCTCGCACATATGTGCTAGTCGTTCCCGACTCTAGGGGACGGTGCTCATCTCCTTTTCAAAGCCGAAGAGCCAGCGCTGTCCGAAGACGTCTCCGTGGTCATGTGGTCAACATGACTAAACGCCAAAGGTGCACGGAACGCTGTTACCTTCCCACCAAAGGTGGTTTCCATTTTTTTCTACTTGCATTTTTACATGCTTTTGAATTGCTAGGTTGGCAGAAGCTGGGACAAGTAATTGGAGCTCACTCTGTTACACGGTGCTAGGGATTCGAACCGCCGAACTGCCGACCTTTCTGATCAACAAGCTCAGCATCTTAGCCACTGAGTCACCGTGTCCCTTACTTATTTACTTACTTACATAACTTACTTATTGGTTATTCCATTCCATTGTTTGTTAGCTACCAGAGTTGTTGGTCAACTGAACACCATATAAATCTATACAAATAAATAAATGCTAGCCTAATTAATCTTTTGATGTCATTTTTTATTTTAATTAATATTTCTTGTCTTTGCTTCAATACAGGGAGAGATGCAGATAATCCACTGAGATGGCTGATATGTAAAATTGTTGTGGAGGAAATAAAATTGTCAATTTTAAATAAAAAGAAATAAAATTGTGCATGAGACATTTGATACAGGGGTGGGTTCCTCCCGGTTCGGACTGGATCGCCCGAACTGGTAGCGACCTGCTGGTGATGTCACGATGGCATCACGGATCCTGTTTGGTCGGTGCTGGTCCGTGGATGCCGCCATCTCCTCTCTTTTTTTTGGATTTTTTTTCTGAATTTGTTACTGTTTGGAAGTTTTTTCCTCTGCTGCTGCTGCTTGAAAAAGGGCCCTCCCGCCCTCCCCCAGATTTATACTTACCTTTATTCCTTCCTCCGAAGCACAGCTGATCAGCTCCTCAGCTGTGCTTCAGACTGATTATAACTACTGAGAATGCGTGGAAACAGAATTGCATGAGGGGACGCACGTGTGCGCATGAGCGTAGCTAGTGCGCATGTGTGAAACGTCACGATGCGAACTGGTGGCGAAGGTAAGTGGAACCCACCCGATTTGATACTACACACACACACAAACATACAAACACACACACACATGTAAACAGATCTATTGAAAGTCTCTGAGTTGTGGGAAGTAAGGATATATATCATATTACTTTTAAAAAAGCCAATAAATTTCTGAATTCTGACAAAGAACAGATTTCAGAATAATGATTTATGAAATTAAAAATGTGTATAGTTAAGGAGTGAATATTTCCCCACTAATATTTCAGTAGTTTAAAACTATGGGCTCAGCCTGACCCTTGCTATAGAATGAAAATTATAATAAAATAATAATGTTTATGATTACATGGTGGGTGAACGCTTTTGTGAAAATATGAAGAGGGAAAAAAACTAATTGTGTTGATCTCCAAAATATTGTTTTGGTATTATTCAAACGAAAGCTCATTTCCCTCACTTAACTGTATTAATAAAATTCTTTAGAATACATCATACTAAACTGTATAAGCTAAGGCAGATGATGTATTCTAAAGAATTTTATCAGAGGACAAGATAAAGACTGTCGTTAATTTTAAAATCACTTTTATGTTTATGTAAAGGCAAATTTATGAAGCAATAGCTACAAATCTTGTATAAATAATAAATTATGTTGATAATAAAGGAAAGTGGCAATGTACTCACACCAGAAAAATCAATAGGATGAAATATTTGTTCAAATCCATAAATAGATTAGTACACCTTTAGTGATTCAGATAATAAACCTGAACAGTGTTTCTCAACCTTGGCAACTTTAAGATGTGAGGACTTCAGCTCTCAGAATTCTACATCCAACCTAACCCACACCTTTAAAGCCCTTTATATAGCACAGGACTGGGCTATCTGAGGGACTGCTTCTCCCCAGTTACATCGGCCCACCCCATTTGATCTGGCAGAGAAGGCATGCTGTAGGAACCATAGGCTAGGGACCTTCATTTGGAGAGTCCCAGGAGATATGCTTTATTGTCTGTCTGTCTGTCTGTCTGTCATATCTCTCTCTCTCTTTACCAATATATCTATCTATCTATCTATCTATCTATCTATCTATCTATCTATCTATCTATCTATCTATCTATCTATCTATCTATCTATCTATCTATCTATCTATCTATCTATCTATCTATCCCTATCCCTATCCCTATCCCTCTCTCTCTCTCTCTCTCTCTCTCTCTCTCTCTCTCTCTCTCTCTCTCTCTCTCTAT
>JALIGW010000017.1:6863363-6870863 GCA_023053685.1 Diadophis punctatus similis
ATAGATAGATAGAAGAAAGCTTTCTGGGTCAGTAAGGAAGAGATCAAAAGAAGCACTGTAAAAAGCTCTGTTTGAAATTGTCTGTATTAGAATATATATACGTACATATTTTTTCAAAGCTAAGGTACATATACAGTATGTTAAATGCCACTGTAAATGTGTGGAAGTCTGGAATGTTCCTGTCCCTTTTCCCCCGACCTCTGACACAGTGAAAACTAATAACACAAAAGAAGGACCAGTCCATGAAATGACCTAGAAGTACTTTCATTAACATTGATTTGTGATGACACATTTGTCTGAAGTTTCTAAATATCCAACTGTGGATGTTCTCAATCATTTATTATTCTATCAACAAACTTGACATTTTAAAAGTATCTGTTATTCTGTGCAGTTGACATATGAATTCCTGATTTTATTAGAAATTCCAGATGTAACATTTGAGTCTATAATTTGGAAATGGGAATACATCTCTCTTTTAAAAATGTTATACTGTTCATTCACAACTACCTATGTCAAGCAATGTGTACAATTAAAGATATTAATCAAGGGGGGCTGAGTTGAGCTGAGCACTCTGAGTTTCATCCATTCACAACCTGTCCTGTTACAGTTTTCTTCTCTAGTTTCCATAACAAAAGAATTCACATTCACTCCAGAAATACAATGTTTCCCCTTTGTTTGCTCTAGTTTGGTCATCTCTAACAGGACTGTACTGTACATATTACTGTTGCCCTAATCAAGGCACCAAAGAATCTTAGACCATACACCAAGTTCACAACTAACACTCTGCGTTCCTTATAAATCAAAAAATAAGAAAAACCAGACCAGGAACAAGCAAAAAATATTGAAAACAGGTGAAAGGAATAGTTATTTCCCATCCGATTTTACTTGAAAATCAGTGGTGGGATTCACATTTTTTTTACTACCGGTTCTGTGGGCATGGCTTGGTGGGTGTGGTGTGGCTTGGTGGGCGTGGCAGGGGAAGGATACTGTAAAATCTCCATTCCCTCCCCACTCCAGGGGAAGGTTACTGCAAAAATCCCCATTTCCTCCCAATCAGCTGGGAATCAGGAGGCAGGGGCCATTCAAAGGTGGTATTTACCGGTTCTCCGAACTGCTCAAAATTTCCGCTACCGGATCTCCAGAACTGGTCAGAACCTGCTGAATACCACCTCTGTTGCAAATGCTACAATGTGCATCATTCTACACATCACTGCACAGTGTGGATAGCTGTACTTACAAAATTCTTTGCATAGCTATAGTGATCAGAATTAGGGTGGGAACAGCAATTTGTTGGCTTGACATTTTAATGCAAAGTTGCCTAATTTACATAGCCAGAACCAACACTGGATTAAAAGACATGCAGATATAAATCTACAGCTGCACTTCTTCACATTTGGGGATTCAGATTTCCAATTAGTATATACCAAAATCAGCATATCACAGAGAAAATGTATATTAGAGAAAACAAACTATAAAATGCATTATATTATAGAACATTGCTTGCAAGGATGCATTTATTAATAAATGCTCTCCCCAGTTTGAAAAGAATGGCAAAATATAAATTAGAAAAAAATAGTGCATACAAAGAACATCCAGGAAAAAAATAGTGAAAAGCAAATCTAACACTATCATTGCCTTTATTAGATTTAAAGAATACAGATAGAATCATTGGGCTGGGTGGGACAGATGATACAGATAAACAGAGTTGGAAGGGACCTTGCAGGTCATCTAGTCCAACCCCCTGCCCAAGCAGGAGAACCTACTTACTTACTTACTAGTAGGAGTAAGGGGCATGCATAAATGCACCAGCGTGCCTACCGTCCCTGTCCTAATGTTCCCTCTTATCAGTACCAATCTTATGTACATAATGTTATATCTATGTATATTACTAACACGTACTTGACAAAATAAAAATAAAATAAAAATAAAAAATAAAACCTACATCTGCCTCTACCTAGGATCGAACTCACAACCTCCTGATTGTGAGGCAAGAGCTCCAACTCTAGGCCACAGCAGAGATCATACCTCAGAGGTTCTAGTCCAATTCCCTTCTCAAGGCAGGAGACCTTATATCATTCTGGTCAAATAGTTGTCCAGTCTAGTTTTGAAAACCTCCAGTGATGGAGCACCCACAACTCCAGAAGGCAAACTATTTTATCGATTAATTGTTGTCACTGTCAGGAAATTTCTCCTTATTTCTAGGTTGGATTGCTCTTTAAAAAGCTTCCACCCATTATTTCTTTTCCTGCCCTCTGATGCTTTGGAAAATAAATCAATCCCCACTTCTTTGTGACAGCCCCTCAAGTACTGGAAGACGGTTATCATGTCCCCCCACCAATCCTTCCATTTGATTGGCTAGACAAACCTAACTTCCTCAACTATGCATCATACAATTTTGCCTCCAGAGCCTTTATCCCCTACCGTATCTTTTGGAGTATAAGACGCACCTTTTTACCCCAAAAAAGAGGGTGAAAACTTGGGTGCGTCTTATACACCGAATGCAGCCCCCCCCACCCAGCCACCCCCCCCTTTGGCCTCTGTCTTCCAGCAATTTACCTGCTTGCAGGAAAGAGGGAAGAGCCTGCAAAGCCAAGCAAGTCAGTAGCAGTTTCCTAATCTACAGCTGATTAGGTTTGCCACATGGAAAAATGAAAGTGAAACTAACTACAAAGAGGCAAATAGCTGGCAGAGACACGCAGATTTTTATTTTTTGCTGAACTGGATGGAAGGGGGTAAGTGAATAACTAAATGTCTGTAGAATGTTCAAATTATTAGACTTACTTTTTAAAGACTGCTTTATTATTGTTCTAGAGCCAGGGATCTCCAACTTTGGCAACTTTAAGACTTGTGGACTTCAACTCCCAGAATTCAACAGCCAGCTTTGTTAGCTTTGCTGGCTGTGGAATTCTGGGAGTTGAAGTCCACAAGTCTTAAAGTTGCCAAGGTTGGAGATCCCTGTAAATCTAGACAACTTAACAAACTAAAGAAGCTTTTTAAAATAAATGCTTGCTCTGAAGAGGCCCAGTGCTATTGTATCTTCTTTGAAATAATAGAGAGTATACTTCCAGAAATTTTAATTAATTTTAACAGCTCTGTACAAGTATAGTATGAAATGTAACAGTATCCTGTTTAGTATTAGAGTTTAGTTACCTTGGAGTAGATCTATTTAAATAATTGGGAAGAGTTAGTGTGACTACATTTAAGAAAACTTTCTGGCATAATGTACATTTCTCCAATTCTTTGCTATTTCTATGAGTCAAGCACACATGCACAGAAATACACAGCAAACAGTGTATATCATCTGTGCTGTTTGCTGTTTGCTGTTTGGCAAATTGCTTGGAGGCAGAGGCCTTTTTTCCTTGTTTTCTCCCCCAAAACTAAGGTGCGTCTTATACTTCGGTGCGTCTTATACTCCGAAAAATACAGTATGTTGCTCTTCTCTCCACACTTTCTAGAATCACTGATTAAACTCCTTGAAAGCTCTCAGTTAAGTGTTTGTAAGACGTTAACGCAGCCTTTTATGCATCTCTTATAAAAGTTCTTCGCCTTTGCAACCAGAACTGGACTCAAATGAGACGATATTCAAACCTATATTCTTCACCTGGAGCCCACATTACCAAGGCTACAACCAGGTTTAAACTTGGGCAGTGGCACTCAAAGGAAAGAAAGTAAAATATTTAAAAAGAAAGAATTCATTTTTTTAAAAAAGCTTAAATAATACTGGTATAAACATATATTTCTTTCATACAATGTTAAGTATAAACATGGTAAACTATTTTAATACCAGAGGCTGAACATCTCGTAAGCCTTTTTCTTCCCCCATCTCTTGGGCGGATATAATAAAGAAAATTGAATTATTAACAATATCATACCTTTTTATCGCTCTTCATATCAACTGCATAATAATATGCATAATGGCATATCAGATCCTTTTAGTGAATTTCCCTATGGGAGACATTTATCTACCCACTTAGATGCTCTGGAGTCAGGAGGAGGAAGCTGAACAATTCTAACAAGTCATCCCCCTCTTACAAGCAGATATTGGGATAAAATAGCAAGTGGCATTTATTAGTAATAATGATTAGGAAATCAAGGCTTGAGAAAGACATGGAGCATAGGCAAATTTGCCCAAGTTGCAGTATGTTTGAAGAATTCTAGACCTGTCGTCACAGCCCACCTCATAATTTTGATGATCCTTTGAAGAAGTCATGACATTTTGCTAATGCAGGTAGTCCAAAATGAATGAATCTCACATCTTAAGTTGGCTGGTTAAGCAGGAGAGGAGACTAAACCTTCACTTGGCTTGCCTAGACATTTTTGGACATGCAAAACAGTACAATAGTTCTATGCCTTTGTGGATCGTGAACGTCTTGCACAACATATCAGTAAAATCTAGGTCAGGAAAAAAAGGCCAGTAATAACATTCAGAAGCGTATGTGTTACTATAACATGCAATGAATACTTTATAGTTGTATGGCTGAGGAGAAGTGTATTTGGTAGATTTCTAAAGGTTTACCTGGCCACACATTTGGCATAAATGACACCCTTGAAAGTGTTGAATTTAAATAAATGACTATATCTTTAATAAAGTTTTATCTTTAATCATGGCAAGTAATTGAATTTTATTGCTATGGAACTATCGCTGCTTTATTAGTCTAAACACATTCTCAATACAAAAATTAAAACTAACGAGGGTTTTTGCAAAATATTATTCAGAAAGAAAAGAGGCCATGAGAGTAACACGCAGGTCTATCTACATTGATTTCTGAGTAAACATACAACAGACGATACGGTATGAATTTCAAATCCAGAAATTAAAAATACTGAAAATATTTTCTAAACTCAATAGCACTAAAGGGGGAAAGGAGGGAGGGAGGGAAGGAGAGAGAGAGGGAAGATAGATAGATAGATAGATAGATAGATAGATAGATAGATAGATAGATAGATAGATAGATAGATAGATAGATAGATAGATAGATAGATAAATGGATGATAGATAGATAGATAGATAGATAGATAGATAGATAGATAGATAGATAGATAGATAGATAGATGGATGATAGATAGATAGATAGATAGATAGATAGATAGATAGATAGATAGATAGATAGATAGATAAATAAATGGATGATAGATAGATAGATAGATAGATAGATAGATAGATAGATAGATAGATAGATAAATGGATGATAGATAGATAGATAGATAGATAGATAGATAGATAGATAGATGGATGATAGATAGATAGATAGATAGATAGATAGATAGATAGATAGATAGATAGATAGATAGATAAATGGATGATAGATAGATAGATAGATAGATAGATAGATAGATAGATAGATAGATAGATAGATAGATAGATAGATAGATAGATATATTGGTAAAGAGAGAGAGAGATGATAGATAGATAGATAGATAGATAGATAGATAGATAGATAGATAGATAGATAGATAGATAGATAGATAGATAGATATATTGGTAAAGAGAGAGAGAGATGATAGATAGATAGATAGATAGATAGATAGATAGATAGATAGATAGATAGATAGATAGATGATAGATAGATTGATAGATAGATAGATAGATAGATAGATAGATAGATAGATAGATAGATAGATAGATAGATATATTGGTAAAGAGAGAGAGAGATGATAGATAGATAGATAGATAGATAGATAGATAGATAGATAGATAGATAGATAGATAGATAGATATATTGGTAAAGAGAGAGAGAGATGATAGATAGATAGATAGATAGATAGATAGATAGATAGATAGATAGATAGATAGATAGATAGATAGATATATTGGTAAAGAGAGAGAGAGATGATAGATAGATAGATAGATAGATAGATAGATAGATAGATAGATAGATAGATAGATAGATAGATAGATAGATAGATGATAGATAGATTGATAGATTGATAGATTGATAGATAGATAGATAGATTGATTGATAGATTGATAGATTGATAGATAGATAGATAGATAGATAGATAGATAGATAGATAGATAGATAGATAGATAGATATATTGGTAAAGAGAGAGAGAGATGATAGATAGATAGATAGATGATAGATAGATTGATAGATTGATAGATAGATAGATAGATAGATAGATAGATAGATAGATAGATAGATAGATATATTGGTAAAGAGAGAGAGAGATGATAGATAGATAGATAGATGATAGATTGATAGATTGATAGATTGATAGATAGATAGATAGATAGATAGATAGATAGATAGATAGATTGATAGATAGATAGATAGATAGATAGATAGATAGATAGATAGATGATAGATAGATAGATAGATAGATAGATAGATAGATAGATAGATAGATAGATAGATAGATAGATAGATATATTGGTAAAGAGAGAGAGAGATGATAGATAGATAGATAGATGATAGATGATAGATAGATTGATAGATTGATAGATAGATAGATAGATAGATAGATAGATAGATAGATAGATAGATAGATAGATAGATAGATAGATAGATATATTGGTAAAGAGAGAGAGAGATGATAGATAGATAGATAGATGATAGATAGATAGATAGATAGATAGATAGATAGATAGATAGATAGATAGATAGATAGATAGATAGATTGATAGATAGATAGATAGATAGATAGATAGATAGATAGATAGATAGATAGATAAATAAATGGATGATAGATAGATAGATAGATAGATAGATAGATAGATAGATAGATAAATGGATGATAGATAGATAGATAGATAGATAGATAGATAGATAGATAGATAGATAGATAGATAGATAGATAGGTGGATGATAGATAGATAGATAGATAGATAGATAGATAGATAGATAGATAAATGGATGATAGATAGATAGATAGATAGATAGATAGATAGATAGATAGATAGATAGATAGATAGATAGATAGATATTGGTAAAGAGAGAGAGAGATGATAGATAGATAGATAGATAGATAGATAGATAGATAGATAGATAGATAGATAGATAGATAGATAGATAGATATATTGGTAAAGAGAGAGAGAGATGATAGATAGATAGATAGATAGATAGATAGATAGATAGATAGATAGATAGATAGATAGATAGATAGATAGATAGATAGATGATAGATAGATTGATAGATAGATAGATAGATAGATAGATAGATAGATAGATAGATAGATAGATAGATAGATATATTGGTAAAGAGAGAGAGAGATGATAGATAGATAGATAGATAGATAGATAGATAGATAGATAGATAGATAGATAGATAGATAGATATATTGGTTAAAGAGAGAGAGAGATGATAGATAGATAGATAGATAGATAGATAGATAGATAGATAGATAGATAGATAGATAGATAGATAGATAGATAGATAGATAGATATATTGGTAAAGAGAGAGAGAGATGATAGATAGATAGATAGATAGATAGATAGATAGATAGATAGATAGATAGATGATAGATAGATTGATAGATTGATAGATTGATAGATTGAT